>RDEW01000005.1:904902-917613 GCA_011109175.1 Dicyema japonicum | reverse complement strand
GCCGAAAACCCTATATCTGTTCCCGAATTTGGTTTCATAGATTAAAACCAAAAACTTTTTTGCCTCTATGATAATCACAGGTAAAACTTCAAAGATAGCTTCTGTCAAGTTACTTTTGGTATAAATTTCCTGCACTTTTCGTGAAATGTAAGGGGAATAAGATGATATCCAATACACTCAAAAAGCCTTGTAAACTACTACTGTTCAAGTGCTATGTGGCTAGTTGGTCATAAATTATTTTCTTCCTTCCGATGGCGTCATTGGATCCACCTTACTGAAGAGACGCCCAATGCCTGGCCGGCATCAAGAGGATCCAACTATTCTTTTCTGGGGAATAATGTCGTTTCCTGGAAACAAGTTCTGGAATGCTAGAACGAGTTAGGATCAAGGAATTAGTTAGTTTGGTTACCCTTGACTTTGGAATAATTTAATTTAATCCGAAACAACTACGGACAAGCTGTAAAGGAAAAACTCCTACTTGAGATGTTAAATCTTTAAAATCAAGAAACACCAGTTTTTTCTGCGCAATTAGTAAAATAAACATTTTACAAAATTTCAACTAAACCATTTTATGGGATACATAAGTTACGCTTTTGATTATTTAATTTATTAAGTCTGACTAATTTTTTATTCTGTGACAATGCAAAAATTCAAAAACAAATAAAGTTGCTGAAAGATTTCGACTAATGGAATTCAACTGAAATTCCTTCCACTATATTCGCCCTGTGAAAAAATTACTGGATGTCTCAGATCAACCCCTGTTGATCATCTTCATTGGGAATCTTAGATCCTCCCAATTGGAGACCATCTGGAAATGAGAGCCTGCATTTCTCTCCCAAGTTTACAGCCTAGAATATCCCTTCCACTCTCTATGCAAACCGCAAAACAAAATAAAAATTATTATGACAACCAGTGACATGTCTCGAATGCTATCATCCATCCCTCCCAGTCCCAATGACAGGAGTCTTCTGAAACAAATACATGATTTTGTTTCTACGAGAAGCATGCGAAGACTCGAAGATGATAAAATGCTACACCGGCCCCCTCCTCCAATAGACCAATCAGAATCCTCTTTTCCGAGGGACGTCCAAGTAAACCTGACTCGTCTTCGATGTGGGATATTCTCTGTTTCTTTTGCAACCTTTACGTGTTGACAACAAATCACTTTTTTTAATGTCATGAATTACCACAACATTTGTCTACAATGCTGGGACTGACCAATCTATGGGAGCTAACAACATCTGCCTACGTCCTATACAGATTCTCGCCCTTAATATTAAATTATCTCGGATTGATGTGATGAATTTATCACAATGATGTTGAAGTGTTCTCACTTAGACTTGAAAACCCTGTATATAAATTTTGATTAAAAACTACATTTTTATAAATTTAAACAATCTTAAAAACGTGAATTTAACTTTACTGACAAAAATCATTTTCACCAGGATACCTCTCATGAGTTTCATGGACATGATGTAGCCCTGAAGACATGCCTCTAACATATTTTCAATATTTTTGTAATAGACCATCAGGATTTGTTTGCAATATGATGAAACATCTACCAAATCACATAACTAAGTTATTGTAACTGGACATATAAAGCATAACTTTATTTATTTACCCTCAGTCCCCCTCAAAAGTAGGTAATTAGTTAAGTAAGCCAAGCCTCACTAACTTGTAAGAGACCAGGGGCTATTAGTATGATGATATATAGCGCGTGGCGCCATGTGGTGCTGCGTGGTTAATTGGNAGTTATAACAGAGATTTTTCCTTTCATAATCGCGAGCCAAATCCTCTTAAATGTCATCGCATCATTCTACGTCACCCTTCCGTTTCTCTATAAGCCGGTCGATTCACCTTGATAAGCTCAGACGTCCTGGGGCCTAATAACGATAAACGTCTCAACAGTGATCGGTTGGAAAAAACCAGTATACGCCGTCGTTTCACTTATATTTATTTCGATGATAAGATTAAAAAAAATAAATATACTAATTTAATTGTAATTAATATTTGTGTTTTCATGTATAATAATAATTTTTCCTTTTTCTGCATCAAAAGTTTCCTCGTCGAAATCTTCAAAATAATGACGATTTCGTTCTCTTCGTCATTTCTGTTTTAGTTATCTCTTATCATTATCAAGTTCTTCCAGTTTTTTTCGGAACTAATTCAAAACAGGATCTTGCATGATATCTTCATTATCAAATTAATCAATACATTTAATTACCTTTTGCACCATATTAATAACATTCCGTAAATTCCCAAAAAATCGTTTTCCAAATAAAATCAAAAATAAACTGGAATCCCTTCACCTAAAGATCTGGCTTGCCTCTGTGTATCTATTTTCTTTGGGTTCCAGCTGAATACTGATCAGGATGATTCTCCAAATCCAAACAGAATCATCTGAAATCACAGATATAGAGCATTTGAAAGGGATGATGACTTGGCGGAAACACCGTTACAGGACTATTTGCGAGGATAAAAATGAGAGGCTTCTGAATTACTCAAATAAATACAGACGTGCCTGTCTAGACATTGGAAGATGCGAATCAAGTGGTGCTTGGATCTATGCACTCCCCGTTAATAGTGTCGGGACCCAGCTTGAAGACGATACTGTCAATTTCACTGAAATCAAATCAATTAAATAATTTTCTTAGTTAAGATGACTACTTTTTGGTCACATCTTACAAATGGATAGACTCGATTTTCTAGATAGAACAGTATTTCGTTATATCAGGGTTTATCAAGAGAATATCCTATAATTAGTCAATTGATCGTAAGTAACAAAATCTTATATACCACATCTTTTGTGAGGAAATTTTGGACATGAATTTTTTCTCTCATCTTCAATAAAGATTGTCAACTTAATTATAATGGTTAATAAACTTATACTTAAATTAAGTATTAACTCAAAACTAAATACCAGAAAATGCGAATTTGAAAACTATTGATGTAATTTCATATATTTAAAGTAATTTGAACCATCTCAATTCCTTCTTACAAATACACGATACATGAGATTAATCCCGCCAAATAGACAATCAAAATTATGGCTCCTGAAATCTTTAAATAATTTCTATCCAAATATTTTAGTATCAATATAGAATTTAAAAGTGGTACATCACAAAAAAATCTAAACACGAAAAATAACTGGATTATAAAATTATACGAAAAACGCCAAACGAAATTTTTAATTTTGTCTAAAAACATGTTCGACAAAGTATGGAACTAAAATGGGAGACATTGACATCGGTCCCCGATTTTCGGAGTCAAAACGAAATTTTTAAACTTTTCTAGAAACTTTTTCGTCGTAGTATGGTACAACACAATTATCATTAGTTTTAAACTCCCACAATTAATTATTATAAGGAAAAACGCTTATGTTTAATGATAGATGAAGAGAAAACTAGACCGACTACATCTTCATGTCGAACCCAACCACAAGGAATTTCCGATACGGATACTCTCGTTGTCCTACGCACGGAAGTCGATAAAAGCTTAGCCAAAAACGTTGTCATCTTTGCACACTGCCCCGTGACTGACGAGGCAGTGTCAATTGAAAAAAAACTTTTCAGTTCCAAGAAGGAACATTTCAAGAAACCCCAAACCCACAGTTTTTGACATATTTTGCCTGCAAGAACGCTGATTCAAACTTTTCACAAAATCCGAGTTTCGGAAAAGGCCTCGTTGAATGACCAACTAATCTTATTAGATTATATTCCTTATATTATAATTGGAAAGTTAGTTTTAAATCACAATCGTGTTATTCACAAGTTTAAGAATACTTTGAGTTGACTTTTGCTGTGAAATGGTTGTCTGCCATAGTAGTAAATTTCTATGGCTGACTTACCAGCCATAGAGGGTCATTGGCTCTGATATCTCAACCAATGATGACGTCGTTGGACATACCGTAGTGCTTAAGGCAAGAACCAGTTGGATGCTCTTAGATGTTCTCCAAGGAAATTTTTCCATTTTTTGTTCTAAATGAGATTGCCTTGACTTCATGAACATCATCTACTCCCGAGATATTTTTTTTCCTCTGAAATGATGTCCACACATTTAAAATCTTTTCGATATATATATATGTATGTCATCACTCCTTTTTTTTCCGGTTAGTCCGTATTGACTTTTATCCAGTGAACATCGGGGTAGGACTATTTATAAGGAGTTTCATCTCTTGATTCAAAACCACTCCGATCTAAAGTCCTCCAAAAGAGAGATCAGTTCCAATATTTTGTCTTTTACTCGGTTGACGTTTAATTGTAGAACCGTGGTCCGTATCTTGGGGTGGGTTAGGGGTTCCTCTCTAGTAGTTTAAGCTGAAATCGTGTGCCTCCGAAGGACAGTATCCTCGGAGGTAAATGTTTAATGGTTCTCTTGTAGGAACATTAGGTTACCTCTGTGCGTTGCAAAAATAATTAAAATAATCATGACTGTTAAAGCAACCAAGACAAGATCGAAGTGATAAATAATATTATTACTATTTTTTAACAATATCATTTATAATAAATTTATTAGTTTAAATTTGATATTTGTTATGGTGGGGCTTTGATTTAATTTTAAAATTTAGACAGCAATGCTATTTTACTACATGTGAGATTAAACTTTAAGTCTTAGACTGGAAATTGATTTGGGACATCAAATAAGTATGAGATATCAGTGATCTCAAGACTAGATAATGATCATTATTTCACCATGTTTACATTCCTCATATTTTTGAACTAACTGTCGATTCTGTTGTGTGATCGGACTTGTCTTTCTGATTATCTATAAAACTCTTCATTTGAAAGTCGCCTTTTCAAAAACGGAATATGATGTTGCGAGCGATTTTATATAGCCGGCGAATATGATATTGTTGACTCTCACTCTTAATATTAATTATTTCTGATCACTGAGAAAAAAGATAAAAAATAATTATAGGTATCCGTTTCTATTGGTACCAAACCAGCACTTTTCACTTAACAAATACAGTGGGGAATGGCAAATGATTCAAAATTGTACTCATCTATTACAGCTTGATTGCAAGGCAATTTTTTGTCAGCGATGACTGAGATGGAACAAAGAGAAGAAGAGTAGTAATTTTCGGTAATGAAGTCATTGGGGATCGAGAAAACAGAGTATTGTTAGTAAAAATACTTAATAGTGAGAATGTGAGAGTGTTAAAATCTCTACAAAATGATTTTTTATTACTAAAATCCAGACGACGTTGTTAGAGAATATGTTAGTTATAAAGTACATAGTACAGTTATTATTGAGGCTAACTAAACATTAAAAACACAGCAAACTGTTATACTCAAAGTCAAGACTGTTCCGGCGACTAAATATCCACTAATCAAATTTAAATAATTTTGAAGTATTGAAAAACATGGCTTCATTTAGTAAATTCTACAACCGTCAAATACGCCCCAGCATTTGTGCATGGAAATACTGGACAACAACTAGCCGGTAATTTCCAATGGTCATAATCAGAGGGACCCCATAGACCACAGCATTTGAAATGTGTTTGATAAAAATCGATGTCATATTTATAGACTTCTGGATTCGTGATGAATATTTTACCCTCATCTTCAATAAAGGTTGTCAACTAAAGTATATTGGTGAATAAAGTTATATTTATAGGAACTATACAAACCGAAATCATGTTCGACAAGAAGAATATCATAGTCGTTAGCGCAAATATAAATATAAGAAAATGCGAAATTGAAAACTATTGATGGTAATCATAAATTTACAAGTAATTTGAACCATCTCAATTCTTTTCTTGAAAAAACACGATTCCTAAGATTAGTCCAACTGTAGCGATTAAAGCGGCACTCAAAATAATGGCTCCAGAAATCTTCAAATAATTTCTATCCAAATTTCTTTGTATCAATATAGAGTTTAAAAGTGTTCCTCCACAAAAAAAACAAAACACGGTAACGAACTGCATTATGAAATTAACGAAAAACCCCCAACAAAAAAAGATTTAAGATTATAATGACTTTAATAGTGCATGACCTCATTGTGCTGTGCGTCGTTTTTTTTATTTTATGTCGTTTCATCATCACGTAGAAAGATTAGATAAATAAAACGATAAAATTATTGGATTAAGGAGTGTTTTAATTGCTTAATTAAGTAGATTAGTGGATTGGATGTCATATCGCTAACAATAAACGGTTTTGCAATTTCCTATTTCCTTATACTCGGTAAGTGCAATATTGGGGTGTTAAAATAAATAAAAAAGTAAATAAATTTACGTGACAAAACAATCTAAAATAATTAGTTAATAGGATTGATGTTTGTATTACACTCCAAACAAGTCAATAAAAAGTCTCGTTTCAGATGAGGCTACGGTGAGAAACGGCCAGGGCTTCTTACGTATGTGCAAGGAGCTAGGAAACCCATTTAAAGAGGGGGTGGATCTTACGAAGAATTCAGATCGGCATTTAAAAAGTCCACTCTGATTCTTAGAAAACTTTAGCAAATCTGCATGAATAGTTCTTTGTAATTACAAAAAATGGCAGATTATCTTGTAAACAGGCTTGAATGATTCAAGAGTCCCAACTAAAATTCACCAACTTAATATCGTCCCCATAAGCAAAACGGCTGGGTACATTATCTAATGTTTATCCATTCAGGTTGAATGGATTTGTTTGAATGGCAGAATTATCAGCAAATAGCCTATAAAACCCACGACGGTGTCAAATTTGATTGGGCAGAAATATCCGCAATTCTCCTTTCCAGAATGTGAAATTTGCATCATAAATTGATAAAATTTTTCTTAAATTGTATATAACTTATTAATTACAAAATGTTAACAAAATCTGAGAAAAAAGTATTAATTAATTATAACGAGCTATATAATTATCTGAAGTATACTTCTAAAATAATACTTATTATACATCATATAATTCTATAACTTCCTGAGCAAGTTTATGTAAACGCTTCATATTTGAAAGTAAGCATACCTTGACGATTTTATTACGGACTTTTTTAGAGATCATCATTGGGACATAATTGTTTGCTATATCATTAAAAAATATTACGTGATTCTTTAATCATCCTATGGCAAATCCGTATTGCTCTAAACCATAATCTTTGGTCAAATTGTTCATTAAAAAGTTCTACTAGGTTATCAATCAATCTTTATTAAATTGATTTAATACCGATGATATTCGTGATAATTGATATAAACGTGATCCATTCTGTTAACTTATAAATAATCATAAGAATCTCTTCAGACAAACTTGGATCGTAGGAAGATTCAATCGAATCGATCATTAAGTTGCACAAAGTATTGCATATGGTATCATAGACAATTGAGCGATATATATGTTTGCTGTATTCCCTGTAATATAACACAAAATATACATTAAATAATGAACCATCCTACTGTTCCAAACAAGATGTCGAAATTTTTTAAATTTTGTTAGATTTGCAATAATTTTAATAACAGGATATAAAATGTATTTATCTTCAATATATTCTCGAAAAAAATCTAGAATTAAATTAATCCCGTCCAACTCTACAAACAAGCTAACATTTTTAATGTTATCATCTATCACAAAATTAAAACAATTTTACCAAGAAGATACCAAATAAATGTCCAAGAAATATTACAAAATGAATTATTTATCAATTTCTTATTCTCATTAATATAATCAATTATTAACTGAATTTAAATTCACAATTACCTTGAGAGTGCCATAAAATCCCAAATAGGACAATACTTTGACATTTAAATTCTCTATCGGAATAAATACGCTATTAAGTGGATTTTCATAAATAATAAACGTATGAACTAGGTTTATGATTGTCTGAATAATCAATGAAATCGACATAAACTTTAATTAGTTAGTTAAATACATAATTTGATAAGTCCATGGTTGTATATAGTACATCAAAAAATCTAAATCATTCATGAACTGAAAATTATAAAATCGTGACAACCTCAGTATCTCTGCAATTATTTTTTAGAATAATCAATATTGTTTCATAAATAAGCCTAAATTACATAAACACCAACCATCTATATGTTTTAGAAATGATTTTATTTTCGAATTTAATTATCAGAAAATGCCTATAATATACAAACACAATTACATGATTGTTTTAATAACCTTGGATTTTTTGATGTTCTCAGACAACCGGCAAATGAACTTAAATGTACTTACCAATATACCCTCAAAAATCGTTCATATAGTGAAGATCGAATTTCATAATCACATTCACAAATACTATTTAGTGTGTAACAAATAAGATCATCCTTATGTTCGAAATAAAAAATAGCATTGAAAAAATTATGCATCATGAAATTTGAGTCAATCTATAATAATCATAATTATAGGACTTTGTCATTATTTTTGAAAAATTGCGAAATTTTATCATAACTAAACTTCTGAATTCCTCTTTTGAACAGTTCTCTAAAAGTCAGAAATAAAATACGGGTTTAATAATTCATAATTAACTGAGAATCCGGACAAATCAAAAATTCTAAATTCTTGGCTAATGTTAACAAAGGTGTGAAATCACAGCTTAATTCATGGACATTTTTGCTGTTTGTATACGAAAAGTATCTCAATATAACAAACAAAAAACTTTAAAGATTCTGGACTGTTCAGACATTTGGAAAACTCTTCGAAATTGGAAATCATAATATTGTCAAAATTAATTCTTTCGAGTTTTTTTATCAGTTTGATTGTGTCGCTATAAATTGTTGTAGGATAACTTTTTTTTATTGGAGAATTTGAAAAAAGTTCAAGTGACCTAATTTCACTAAATCCGCTTTTAATTAGCAAATGTAATAAAATTGGGTCATCATAATCCAAAAGTGTAAAGGAATTGACATTATTTGGAGTAAACGGTAGTAAAGGCATATTTTCAGAAGATAGTATCTTTGCTATTCTGATATTTATTAAATTTGGAAGTATTCGGCACAAATTTGCTAAATCTTTAATTTCAATTTGATTTTTGGATAAATCGAGGCAATAAACGTTATAACAGACTTCATGACATTTATTGAATCTCGAGAAATCATCAAAAATTGATGATATCATTTGTGAATTAAAATCTTCAAAATATTTTATCTCATAATGTATTCTTTTAGAAATCATCATCTTTGATTTTGAATTTAATTTATTATATTGATTCAAATCAATATTTTTCGAAAATCATTTATACATATTGAATACAAAGAGAAAATCTGCATTTCGTTACTAAACATATGAATTAATTAGATTTAAAAAAAACTTTATTATTAATATTATTATTAATAATATATTAAACTAGAAATTGTGATTATTTAATGACGATCTCAATAGTAAACTAATAAACAAATGACGATCTTAATACAATCCAAGATCTATTCTACAAATATTCCCTCTGTATGGAAGTCATGGCTCACAAATTTCCTCTCGGGAAGACTGGGCCATACGTGTCTATATTCAAATCTATCAAGATATCGACTCCTACCAAACGGTGTTCCCCAGGGATCAGTCCTTTCACCCTTACTTTTCAACCTTTACGTCAAAGATATCCCAACAACCCAAAATACGTTACTATTGACATATGCCGATGATCTAGTAATCGCATCCAGGAGTGGCGATGTTCGACTGGCCACCGAAAAAGTGCAGTACCACCTGAACTTGCTATCCGACTGGATGAACTTAAACTGGATGAGTGTTTCCACCTCGAAGTCATCAGCTACCCTGTTCACAACCGATCGAAGACAATTCAACCTAAACCCCACACTCTCGTTGGGAGACAAACCACTCCCCTTAAATAAATACCCGAAGATCCTTGGAGTTGTCTTCGATCCTTCACTCTGTTTCAACAGACAAGTGGAGGAAGTAATGACAAAAGCCAAGCGGAAACTTAACATATTACGGGCAGTAGCTGGCCACTCAAACGGTCAGCAAAAAGAAAACTTAACTCTTCTCTATAAACAGTTCATCAGGACTACACTCAACTACGCCTCACCAAGTTGGGCCCCCTCAATCTCCTTGTCCCTTTCTCAAGAACTGCAGAAAGTGCAAAACTCGGCGCTGAGAATAATAACTGGCTGCTTAAAGTCAACCCCCACCGACCATTTACATTGGGAGTCGAAAATCCTCCCGCTCTCTGGAAATGCGTAATTTACAATTCCTACGGCAGTCGTTCGACCCGAATCACCCAGTTCACGCTTTGCTAAGTAACAATAACCGCAGATACATACGCAGGACCCTCTTTGACCTACAAAGAGCCTTGTCGAAGATCACCCCCCCTCAAGAAGACTCAACTTGGACCCGCCGAATCCATGATTTCATCTCGACACGGGCCATTAGGACACTTCAATATAACAAAGTCTTGGAGCGCTTCCCCCCTGATATCAGTCCAACGGAACAATCGCTCCCGAGGAAGATCAGAATCGGACTGGCTCGCCTACGATGTGGACACCACCCTTTCCTGGCTGGCAGAGTAGTTCGGGACCTTTTTCCCTGCCCTGGACCACCGGATGCAAAAGTCGAGGATCTCTGGGAGCGGCCTGTCCGGACTGCACGCTCTCTGATGGTCGTCGGCTTCCCACTTGCTGGCGAAGCCGGGGTTAATAATTTAATTTAATACAATCCTGAAGTCAAGTGAATTGAAGGCATTCGGTACAATAAAACTTTGAAGAAACTGCTAATCCTTGAATTGTTCTAAACTTATTGTGGATAAAGTGGTTATTTTAATTCAAAGGACTGAAAAATGTTTCTTCTTTCTGACGACAATTTCATGTAGTTTAGTTTAACCAAGTTGAAACTAGTAGAAATTATCACCTCTATATTAATGGGAACATTGGGAATTGGCGACTATATAGTAATTCCTTTGTTCCCCCTTAAGGTAGACCTGCCGATGTTGGTCAGACATGATTAGAACTTCGACTAGCATTTCTAATGGTTTTTTATTTAAAAAACTTTTGGTTTTTAAGAGCACCAAGAACAAAAGCTAGAAAATATATCTAGGAGATAAAGACATTTAGCATGCCAAAACTATGTCATAGTGGATTGCAAACTCAACTTCCGAGCGTTTTAACAGCTTCGTCAACTGTTCGCTATGTTACATAAATATTGTTAAAACAAATATAGTTGCTGAACATTCTAGATTAATTGGATTATCTTTCAATCCAAGTATCCTAAATTTTTAAATATTATAAATCTCTACCTAGCGATAGTAAACTTTAGGATGAGCGTAATTTCTTCATTTAAATAAAAATTATTAAAACAAAAAACACTGTCACAGCCATAATGAAAAAATCACGTGATCCCGCTCTCACTCAAGAGTTTTGTATGCTCGGACTTGAAGGAAGTGCTTTCCAGGTGGAACTCTCTGGATGGTCGTTGATTAATTGTCTTTTATATATATATATATTTAAAAATCGTAAAATTAACGTAACGAGTAAATTAACTAATTAATTAATTAAGCGTATTTTGATCCAGATTGTTGGTAATCCCTCTTCTTCTCTTAGAAGAAGAGTGTGCCATAACCTCCCTGTTACTCCGCATCTCCACATCAGATTCAGTCAAAATATCTCCGTTTGAGTCCAGTGGGCTGTCTTCACGGCATGCCAGTTCCACAAGTTGGGAGGTAGCAGAGGCGTACTCTTCATCGTATACCTTCATCCCATGCTTATGTTCAATGAGCATACTTTCGAGCGTTCTCTTCAGTACAACCGATTGGATGTAAGTCCTCGTTGATTCTTCAATAGATAATTTATCCATATGATTCTTGAAGCATCTTGAGACAACTCCATCCCATGTCAAAACCACTGGAATAATCTTCACTTGGCATTCATAGAGCAGCGAAAGTTCATTTGCTAGCAAGTCATATTTGTGAAGTTTCTCAACTTCAACTTGCTTTAGTCGGTCTTGTGAGGTAATCCCCACTTCAATTAACGTTACTTCCTTCTTTATTTTGTCATACACGAAAATATCAGGTTTATTGTATTGGACTTTTGTTTCTGTCAAAATCGACGAGTCAACTCTAATTTCGACATTTTGATTCGTCAATATTGACTGAACCGAATGTCCTTTCAATTTCCTGCTTCTTTTGATTCCATAAATTCGACAAAGATGAAGATGGGATGCACTTTACCACTTCATTATGTCTTCGGAGATAATCACTATTTAGCATTTTTCCACACTGAGTGGCCAAATGATCAACAGTTTTCTTGCTTTTTTTACAATGGTTGCATAATGACCCCGTGTGTGCAAAAAACAAATTCCTATCTTGCAAAAGACAGTACAATGCTTCGCTCCGTGGGCCGTTATTTCCTTTGGATAACCATTCTGAGGAAGTATATAGGTCGACATTTGTTTCATCAATACATTTGAACATAATTGAGTGTAGTGTTCTGCAATAAATTTTATTTAATAAATATTTTTTCTGAGTGTCCTTGAGGGACTTAATATCCATGCTTTCCCTGTCGGCAATTGCATATTTAGGCAAGAAATCCTGCGATTGTAGCCAAGTGCCATTTTTTTGTTTTTATTACTCGCAGAATCCCCGACCTTCGCAAACACACAGTCGACTGTTTTTCCAAACTTTTAAAAAACTGGAAAAGTATTAATTCGCTCTTTAATGAAATCGAGGAAAGTCCTCTTCCAAAAGTCTTCCTGTCCAAATACAGCCTCTCTTTATTTGCAGGTTTGAGGTGCAACTTGAGTGACGTAAGCAGTTGCCGTATTTGTTGTCAATATCATCAAATTCGTTATGGTT
>RDEW01000005.1:616334-902123 GCA_011109175.1 Dicyema japonicum | reverse complement strand
TTTTTACATAATAAATATAATTAATTTTTTTCTATCACTATTTTCAATTTTATTTATTTATTGAGGATTCCATCGCTATGTGGTGCTTTTAGCTAATTGGTTGTAATTTACATTTCTTTTCATCTGTGACGTTAATATTAAAAGCTAATTGTAAATTGTCATTGTAGGATGTCCTTTCTTTATTCCTGCAAGTCGCCCGATTAGCCAGGTAAACTTTTCTGTTATGGAGCAATCATATTGAAGAATACTTTTGTTGTCATAGGAAATAAGTTTTCAATTCTGAGAGCTGCCAGCCTTGACTGAAAAGAATTTCTAGTAATTTTTAACTGTTTTTTTTTTATAAATAATAAGTTATTAAAATTAAAAAAAAAGTTTTATTATTAAAATATCAACGAAGTAAAATTGATTCCAAAGTATGAGATTTGTTATAGATAATATGATTAAATTTTAAGTTCTGTATCGTAATTATATTAAAATATAGGGATTGTTAACCAACTGTTATTGATGAACCTTCCGATGTTGTTCATTTCCAATTGAAAGCGATGGCACATTTTATGCAGATTTCATTTACTAAAAGACATCACTAACGGAGGTATTCCCCCACGAATGTACTATAATAATTTTCGCTTTCCAGACGCTCGATCGGGTGATTTGAATGTATTAGTAGCTGCGATTAACCATTTGACTGCACGAAGGCCAAAGTCTGCATAAATCCATATCATTAAAAACTCATGGGTTGCAAGTACATCAGCCTGCTTTTTGTATTTTTGATGAAGCTAATGAAATCAAGTTAGTTTAAAAATTGAGTGTTTATCTAGAATATTCAATGAATGACGACACAGTTATCTACCAATACTGTTGATAGATTAAAATTTGACAATTACACATATTTTACATGACAAGAATTTTTCCATATCATTTCGATTGTTAGAATAAAAATGTAAATTATCACAATAATTTAATTCTCACATGATTTGACAATGGGTGAATTACGCCCATTAAAGAAAAATCTTTGTCGTAGATTATTGTGTAATAAATGAATCATTAATATTATCGAAATATTAAGTAATGTGTCATTATGGCTTCTCTAAGATTAGAGGGTCTTATCGCAATTGTCATTTTGACAACAAGGGCACTATCGTTTACCGTGGTAATGCATGGATATCATATTAAGTCGGATGTAGCATCTTATTTGAGGCCAGATATATCGAAAATGTTGCAACTATTGAAGACTGTCAGTATCTTCAAGACACCTTGGAATTGAAGAATTTCGATCATTCTACGCATTCTACAATGATTTTAAAGTTTTTGCGAAATTTATCCTTAGGCCTATAACTACAACGAAAATGGGGTCATTAACTATCTATTTTTTTTATTTGTAGACTATTTGAGACAAAATATTCGTGTTACCAGAATTGTTGATATTTTGGTTAAACTAACTACAGGAATTGACCTCTCAAAAATTCCTAATATTTTTTTTACTTGATAATTGGTTATACAAGAGCATTATTGTCATTTTAAATTGTTTCTAGGAGATATTTTCGATCTCTTTTTTAAACTATTTCAGTCTAGCTTAGTTACGTAGATACTTCGAAAAATGTAAGTATTAGTCAATAAAACTATTAGTCAAAAAACATACAGTGGCTCCAGATATAATCCTAATATATATATATATATATAATATAAGACAATTAATCAACGACCATCCAGAGGAGTTCCACCTGGAAAGCACTTCCTTCAAGTCCGAGCATACAAAACTCTTGAGTGAGCGCGGGATCACCTGATTTTTTCATTATGGCTGTGACAGTGTTTTTTGTTTTAATAATTTTTATTTTAAAGAAAGAAATTACGCTCATCCTAAAGTTCACTATCGCTAGGTAGAGATTTATGAATATTTAAAAATTTAGGATACTTGATTGAAAGATAATCCAATAATCTAGAATGTTCAGCAACTATATTTGTTTTAACAATATTTATGTAACATAGCGAACAGTTGACGATGCTGTTAAAACGCTCGGAAGTTGAGTTTGCAATCCACTATAGCATAGTTTTGGCATGCTAAATGTCTTTATCTCCTTGATATATTTTCTAGCTTTTGTTCTTGGTGCACTTAAAAACCAAAAGTTTTTTAAATAAAAAACCATTAGAAATGCTAGTCGAAGTTCTAATCATGTCTGACCAACATCGGTAGGTCTACCTTAAGGGGGAACAAAGGAACTAATAGTTATTCGCTAATTCCCAATGTTCCCATTAATATAGAGGGATTATACTAAGGTGATAATTTTTACTAGTTTCAACTTGGTTAAGCTAAACTACATGAAATTGTCGTCAGAAAGAAGAAACATTTTTCAGTTTTTTGAATTAAAATAACCCCTTTATCCATAATAAGTTTAGAACAATTCAAGGATTAGCAGTTTCTTCAAAGTTTTATTGTACCGAATGCCTTCAATTCACTTGACTTCAGGATTGTATTAAATTAAATTAAATTATTAACCCCGGCTTCGCCAGCAAGTGGGAAGCCGACGACCATCAGAGAGCGTGCAGTCCGGACAGGCCGCTCCCAGAGATCCTCGACTTTTGCATCCGGTGGTCCAGGGCAGGGAAAAAGGTCCCGAACTACTATGCCAGCCAGGAAAGGGTGGTGTCCACATCGTAGGCGAGCCAGTCCGATTCTGATCTTCCTCGGGAGCGATTGTTCCGTTGGACTGATATCAGGGGGGAAGCGCTCCAAGACTTTGTTATATTGAAGTGTCCTAATGGCCCGTGTCGAGATGAAATCATGGATTCGGCGGGTCCAAGTTGAGTCTTCTTGAGGGGGGGTGATCTTCGACAAGGCTCTTTGTAGGTCAAAGAGGGTCCTGCGTATGTATCTGCGGTTATTGTTACTTAGCAAAGCGTGAACTGGGTGATTCGGGTCGAACGACTGCCGTAGGAATTGTAAATTACGCATTTCCAGAGAGCGGGAGGATTTTCGACTCCCAATGTAAATGGTCGGTGGGGGTTGACTTTAAGCAGCCAGTTATTATCTCAGCGCCGAGTTTTGCACTTTCTGCAGTTCTTGAAAAAGGGACAAGGAGATTGAGGGGGCCTAACTTGGTGAGGCGTAGTTTAGTGTAGTCCTGATGAACTGTTTGTAGAGAAGAGTTAAGTTTTCTTTTTGCTGACCGTTTGAGTGGCCAGCTACTGCCCGTAATATGTTAAGTTTCCGCTTGGCTTTTGTCATTACTTCCTCCACTTGTCTGTTGAAACAGAGTGAAGGATCGAAGACAACTCCAAGGATCTTCGGGTATTTATTTAAGGGGAGTGGTTTGTCTCCCAACGAGAGTGTGGGGTTTAGGTTGAATTGTCTTCGATCGGTTGTGAACAGGGTAGCTGATGACTTCGAGGTGGAAACACTCATCCAGTTTAAGTTCATCCAGTCGGATAGCAAGTTCAGGTGGTACTGCACTTTTTCGGTGGCCAGTCGAACATCGCCACTCCTGGATGCGATTACTAGATCATCGGCATATGTCAATAGTAACGTATTTTGGGTTGTTGGGATATCTTTGACGTAAAGGTTGAAAAGTGAGGGTGAAAGGACTGATCCCTGGGGAACACCGTTTGGTAGGAGTCGATATCTTGATAGATTTGAATATAGACACGTATGGCCCAGTCTTCCCGAGAGGAAATTTGTGAGCCATGACTTCCATACAGAGGGAATATTTGTAGAATAGATCTTGGATTGTATTAAGATCGTCATTTGTTTATTAGTTTACTATTGAGATCGTCATTAAATTATTATAATTGTTTGTTTATTATTAATAATAATATTAAAGTTTTTTTTAATCTAATTAATTCATATATTTAGTTACAATATGCAGATTTTCTCTTTGTATTCAATTTGTATAAATGATTTTCGAAAAAATTTTAATTTGAATAAATATAATAAATTAAATTCAAAGTCAAAGATAATGATTTCTAAAAGAATACATTATGAGATAAAATATTTTGATTATTTCAATTCACAAATGATATCATCAATTTTCGATGATTTCTCGAAATTCAATAAATGTCGTGAAGTTTGTTACAACGTTTATTGCCTCGATTTATCTAAAAATGAAATTGATATTAAAGATTTAGCAAATTTGTGCCAAATTCTACCAAATTTAATAAATATTAAATTAGCAAAGATAATATCTTCTGATAACTTGCCTTCACTGCAGTTTACAAATAATGTCAATTCTTTCACACTTTTGGATTATGATGACCCAATTTTATTACATTTGCTAATTGAAAGCGGATTTAGTGAAATTAGATCGCTTGAACTTTTATCAAATTATTCACTAACAAAAAGTTCTCTAATTACAATTTATAGCCGCACTATCAAATTGATAAAAGAACTCGAATTTATCAATTTTGACAATGTTCTGATTTCCAATTTCGAAGATTTTTCGAATTGTCTTAACAGTCCAGAGTCTTTAAAGTTTTTGTTTGTTATATTGAGATACTTTTCGTATACTAACAGCAAAAATGTCCATGAATTAATCTGTGATTTCATACCACTGTTAAGATTAGCCAAGAATTTAGAATTTTTTGATTTGTCAGGATTCTCAATTAATTATGAATTATTAAACCCGTATTTTAACTACTAACTTTAGAGAACTGTTCAAAAGAGGAATTCAAAAGTTTAGTTACGATAAAATTTCGCAATTTTTCAAAAATAATGACAAAGTCATATAATTATGATTTATTAAAGATTGATTCAAATTTCATGATGCACAATTTTGTCAATGCTATGTTTTATTTCGAACATAAAGATGAGCTTCTTTGTTATACAATAAATAATATTTGTGAATGTAATTATGAAATTCGATCTTCACTTTATAAACGATTTTTGAGGGTATATTGGTATGTATATTTGAGTTTATTTGCCGGTTGTTGAGAACATCAAAAAATCCTAACGTTATTAAATCAATTATGTAATTGTGTTGGTGTATATTATAGGTATTGTCTGATAAATAAAATCAAAAATAAAAACATTTCTGAATCATATAGATGGTTGGAGTTTATGTAATTTAGCCTTGTTTATCAAACGATATTAATTATTCTAAAAAATAATTGCAGAGATACTGAGGTTGTCACGATTTTAAAATTTTCAGTTCATGAATGATTTAGATTGTTTGATGTACCATCTACAAACATGGAACTTATCAAAAAATGTATTTTAATTATCTAATTAAAGTTTCTGTCGATTTCAATGATTATTCAGACAATCATAAACCTGGTTCATACGCTTTTAATTTATGAAAATCCACTTAATGTCGTATATATTCCGATGTGGATGTTAAGTCACGAAGTAATGTCCTATTTGGGATTTTATGGCACTCTCAAGGTGATTGTGAATTTAAATTCAGTTATTAGTTGATTACATTGATAAGAATAGGGATTTGATAAATTATTCATTTTGTAATATTTCTTGGAATTATATATCGTATCTTCTTAGTAAAATTATTTTATTTTTGTGATAGATGATAACCTTAAAAATATTACCTTGTTTGTAGAGTTGGGCGGGATTAATTTAATTCTAGATTTTTTTCGAGAATATATTAAAAATAAATACATTTTATGTCCAGTTTTTAATGTTATTGCAAATCTAACAAAATTTAAGAAAATTCGACATCTTGTTTGGAACAGTAGGTTGGTTCATTATTTAATGTATATTCCGAGTTATTTTAAAGGGAATACTGAAAACATATTTATTGCTCATTTGTCTATGATACCATGTGCAATACTTTGTGCAACTTAATGATCGATTCGATTGAAGCTTCTACGATCCAATTTTGTCTGAAGAGATTCTTATGATAATTTATAAGTCAACAGAATGGAATCACGTTCGTATCTATTATCACGAATATCATCGGTACTAAATCAATTTAATAAAAATCGATTGATAACCTAGTAGAACTTTTTAATGAACAATTTGACCAAAGATTATGGTTTAGAGCAATTCGGATTTGCTATAAGATGATTGAAAACTCACGTAATATTTGTTAATGATATAGCAAACATATTTGTGCCAATGATGAGGTCTAACAAAGTCCGTAATAAAATCATAAAAGTATGCTTACTTTCAGATTTGAAACGTTTACATAAACAAGCTCAGGAAGTTATCGAATTATATGATGTATAATTAGTATTATTTTAGAAATATACTTCAGATAATTATATAGTTCGTTATAATTAATTAATAATATTTTATCAGATTTTGTTAACATTTTGTAATTAATAAGTTAAATAGAATTTAAAAAATATCTTCTCAATTTATGATCCAATTTTCATTTTCTGAAAAAGGAATTACTAATATTTCTGCCCAATCAATTTTGACAAAGTCATGGGATTTATTGGCTATTTGCTGATATTTTTGCTCTTAAAACAAATCCATTCAACCTGAATTGATAATTTTAGAAAATGTATCCCTCCGTTCTGCTTATGGAGACGATTTGCTATTATTCGTTGTCTGAATTTTGTTGGAAGACTTATGAATCATTAACCCTTTTTAAAAGATAATCTGCTATTTTTGTAAATACAGAGAATTATTCATGCAGAATTGCTAAGTTTATAATTTTCCATATTGATGTCTTTTTAAAGATATTTGAAAAAATTTCAAAGTAGACGCCTCCGCCTGGACTCGAACCAGCAACCTTGCGGTTAACAGCCGCACGCGCTAAACATTACGGCACGGAGGCATCAATGATACTGAAGTTATTAATTCTGGAAAATGTTCTGCTTGAGTAATTAGAATTTGGAATTATAACAGTTAAGCTTTATAATCTTCTTAGATTAATAAATTGGAAATTAAAAAAAACGTTAATATAATCGGTTTTCAATTTGTTATTATTTATGGAAAAAGAATTTGAAAATTGCAAGTATTTGTCAAATAAAACTATTAGTCAAAAAACATCCAGTGGATATAATCCTTTTATATATCCAAAAAGACAATTAATCAACAACCATGCAAAGGGGTTCCACCTAGAAGGCACTTGCTTCAAGTTAGAGCATGCGAAGATTTAAAGGGAGAACGGGATCACCGGATTTTTTCATTATGGCTGTGATAGTGTTTTTTGGTTCAATAAATTTAATTTTAAAGGAAGAAATTACGATTATCCTGAAGTTCACTATCGCTAGGTAGAGATTTATGAATATTTGGACGTTTAGGATACTTGGAATCAATGATAATCCAATTATCTAGAATATTAGCTACTATATTCGTTTTAAGAATATTTATGAAACAGAGAAACCATTCAACGAAGTTGTTAATACTCTCGGAAGTTAAGTTTGTAATCCAATATACCAAAGTATTGGCATACTAACTGTCTTTATCTCCTGGATATATTTTTTAGCTTTTGTTCTTGGTGCACTTGAAAACCAAAAGTTTTTTAAATAAAAAACCATCAGAAATGCCAGTCGAAGTTTTTATCATGTCTGACCAACATCGGCAGGTCTACCTTAAGGGGGAACAAAGGAACTACTTGTTTGTCGCCAATTCCCAATGTTCCAATTAATATACAGGGAAATACCAAGTTGATAATTTTTTACGAGTTTCAACGTGATTTAGCTAAACTAACATGAAATTGTCGTCAGAAAGAAGAAACATTTTTCAGTCTTTTGTATTCAAATAACCACTTTATCTACGATAAGTTTAGAAAAATTCAAGGATTAGCAGCTTCCCCATAGTTTTCTTGTACCGCAAGCCTTTAATTCAATTGACACACAAATTTTTTACCATTTAAATACATCAATTTGAGAAAGCACATGTGTCTACTAAATCGGATCTCAAACTATTAAGGAGTGTCTTTTTTTCACTATTGTCATATTGACTCATTTCTACGAGTTAGATAATAAAGCTACGGTACGACATCTACTTTTTCTCTATCGAACTATATCGTTTATACTATGTCTCTTAATTCAACCACTTCGTCATATACAAGAGGAAGAGGCATGCATCATCATAAACTCATAACGACAATTAACTATAATTTTTCTACTAAAAAAACCAATTAATAACCAGTCCTTAGCAGATTTATCAAAATTTACCAACTACTCTAATTTGCATGTATTTAATTTTCAACCCCTTATATATGAAAGAAGTCAAGAGATAATGTCTAAAATGTTTCTAGTTACCACGGTCACACTAAGTTCACGGCTCTTCTCAAAAATCGCGTTTATCAACATTAACACATTATGAGCCCCACCAGTGGATGAATAAGCTTTATATATTCTTTTGATCCCGACTGTTCACTAATCTTCTGCTGAGACGAAGGATCGCTTGAAGCTACTTAGAATTTGAGAAGGTACAGCAGAAAGGAGTCATTTGGCGCTTCATTTCAAACATCACGTTCATCCATATCCCCAATAGTGGGAACCTCTCCAGTAGATTAGAGAAGCTGGAGATCATTAATTATTTCTTATTTGGTCATATATAACTACATAATACTAACCAGGCGGCAAATAAATTTGTTAGACTCTATTTTTTTATACGAATGAGTGATCTTCACCTTCTTTTCTTGTTCAAATGTCGTTATTACCTTTAAAAATTGAATACTGCAGTTCCAATCTCATCCAGGTCAATCAGTTGAAGGACGTGGATAACTGCTCCTTTCTACTTGGAAACGTCAGAAATCTTTGGCCATAGCAGTCTAGCTACTCTGTCAGACTGGTCAATAACCCAAAATATCAACAAGGATAAAAGCGAGGAAGTGTTGCTTCAAGAACGTACCTCTATATCAGTTGTCATTTGATACAACCCAACTATTTTATTTAAACGACGAAACTTCATTTCACATAATTGATTCACAACGAAGAATTGATCGTTCTTAAAAGTTAACACGGAAAAAACCAGAGTTTGTCAAAATAATCGGCCCACTATCAAGGACAAAGAAGAGAGAATCCAGAATGACTCTTCCAAACATGATTGGTAACTTCTTTCCGAGCCCCTGCAACTTGAGACTTATATGACTTATCCACATTCCGACTGAAGTTTTTTTAAAAAGCAGGTGATGGTTCTTAGTTCAAATGTCTCTTTCTTCCATCATTGGATAAATATTTAAAGAAGTGCTACACAACCATTTTCATCTTATGACCAGTTAATCGACAGTGGCCATCAAGTTAAGCTGTAAACCCAGCTTTGTTAACATATAATAAGCTGAGAATCTCACTATCATTAACACCATAATTATTATATCAATTCACCTTTGTAAAGTATATTTGTTGATTCATTGGAAGACTCAGGTTTTATAACTTAATGCCTAAGACCATTAAATTTTAGTTGGTACTAATAGTGTAGTCTTATAATGAAATCTAGTGAACGTACCTTGACTCAGATTTCAAGCACAATATTCCCAGGATTTCAGTATAGGCAAGATTCGAACCTGTATTGACGAATAAAATAAAAAATAATGATATTTGACGATCAAAACTATTGAGGAGTATATTGTCGGGGTTTGGACCCATATGTGGTCAATAAGAAACCCATTAGCAAAAAAATGTTGATCCATTGATGTGATCTTATTATTCCAAATGTCAATAACATGATTCAAACACTAAAAATGTTCCATCCACTCTTGAAGATGTACTGCACCGAGTCTTGAAGGGAATCTGATAGATGGAGATTTCAGCAAACAAAAAAAAAAGAAGTGAAGAGCATTTATTGGTTTTCCGTTATGATTAGTGTAAGGTTTGTTATTCATACAGCCTTATCCGTACTGATAATCGTGATTATAGAAATCTCCACAAATTCATTTCCGACAACAGATTGTACAGAATAGGTCTTTAGTTTATTAATTATTCTTATTCCATATTATTTTTGTTAATAAATTGATTAATAATAAAATTATTAAGCTTGTTCTATTTCGTAAATGATCTTGCAATTCTTAATTTTTAAATTTATCCTCCAAAATTTAGGAGTAGAAGCTACAAGTAAATCAAACTAAAATTTATGATATGTAGGAAATAAAGTCGGGTGTGTAAGAGCATTTATTTGTGACAAATATGGAATCTCTTCAAAATTGGCCTGGAACGAAATAAATAAATCAGCAATTCGAAGTTGCTTAGAAAAGGCCTTTGACACTATAAAACAACATAACGAAAGCAATATGAACAACTATAAAATATGATGATCATAGCAGTGATACATTATGGGAGTTCGGAAAGTGGAGAATATTCGATAATTATAATGAAAAACTACCCTTTAAAACTGCCTAGAGAGCGTTCTACTTATCGGTGGGAGCAATTGCTAAGAATAATTATGAATCTGCACTTCATGTACTCCATTATACTATTATAGATTATTGATCTCCATGATGAACATTTATCTAATGAACTAAAGTCTTATTCCTTTGATGTGATATCCCACTTAAAAAAAAGTTTATGTTAGTTTTACCACCAGGGTCTTTTCGAGGCACAATCGTCCACTGAACGTAGGGAAGTAGTTCGGGTAACAGATAAGCGAGACAGACTTACTGTAACGTTTCTCTGAAAGAATCGCTTTGTCATAAGTTTAGTTGATGACTTATAGAATAAGCAAAAATCATAACGGGAGATTCACTAACTGAATTTGGTGCGGTCATTTGTTTATGACACGGATGCTGACTATTTTGGACTTTATGATTATACTTAAATATGTCTAAACTCATTGAAGGAAACGTGAAAAAGTTAATTCAATGCGATGATTTAAACACAATATCCTACATTTATTATGACCCTAAGTTGATATTTTTTATTAGTATTTATTTTTTTGAAAAAAAACTCTAAAGTACATTTGACAAATAAATAAAACCTACTCTAAAAAAAAAGCCTACTATTCTCTATGATTTTTAGAGAAAGACTACTCTTCTCTATTATTTTATATTAAAAGTGAGGTTTTCTATCATCAACTTAACGACAATCAGTCTGAGAAATTCAAAGTTGATAATTTCGTTAGGTTTATTCACAATATTTAAATTGGACTTATAAATTACTTTGTAATCCTTCATGAACGAATTTACGGAATAAATAGTACTTCTATAAAGCCTCTGCTCAACCTCCTTGATGATTTTATGAATAAAATTAATTTAAATAAATCTTATTCTAGTGACATTTATGAGGTATATATGATTTTAATATGTACTTATAGCATAATTATGCTCTTTATAACTATGAGGCAATGCATGTCACAAATTCTACAAAGCTCACTGATGAGCTGATTAGGATTGGATTGACTTGGGAAGAGGTTTGGTATGAATGCCTCGATGAAGCGTTTTCTCTGAACACTTCAGAACAAACTATTGAAGTTTAACTATTCTGTTATTGTAGGGAATCCTGGAAATATTCAAAAGTTTATATGAAATGATATACCGTGGACTGACTATAAAAATATTTTATGACTTATTATTATTACCTATTTATTGTATGTTTTGTGTAAATTTAATAGGAACTATGACTTTAGGGATAATTGGCCACAAATATATATTTTCATCTGCAATGCTTTATCAAACATAATAAGTGACACAACTCAAGATATAAAGATTTTCGATTTTTACGATACTGGAGGTAAATCCGTGTCTGAAGATATTCTTGATACAATTATTTCATGTTCACATGAACATTTTACACATGTACTGTATGACGGATATTATAGGTAATATATCATTTAAACAAAAGATCGTTTGATTCACTTGTGATCGTCTTAAATGAGGAATTAGACCAAAGACTATGGTTTTGGGCCATTTGGGAATTTTCTCAAATGGTTTACTACAAGCGTAATATTGTTTGATTTAGTAGCACAAATATTCATTCAATGATAATGTCTACAAATGTCTCTAGAAAAATTGAGACTCTAGTCTCACTCTATCTAATATCAAGGATCTACAAAAATATGCCATTAGCTTTAAAGAAAAATATAATGTATTTTTCTTATTTATTTTAGAATTATCATTCGAATCAATAATATTATTGTTAATTCATATTTTTTGTTCTCATAATTAAAACATATGTTAAACTATTTTATATATTATCATCTAATAAAATAATAAAAAAATGTCAAATTAAATGTTAATTTCTTTCCAAATCTTATTCGATGTTTAAAATCCACAAAAAAGTGTGGAGAGACTATCTAGTAGAAGTTTTTTGACAGCTATGACATTTCGTATTAATTCTCTTTATTTTTATTCCAATATTAAATTATCAAATAAGCTCTCCCAAATTTGCCGTTTTTGTTACAGTATTTGTTATGGCAAAATTGAAATTCGGCAAATTTGAAAATTTAATCAATAATTTTAAAATAGTTATTGGGCAACTTCTTATCTATGAAATAACAAAATTTGATATTATTACGAAAAAAATTTATTTTAAAAAATGAAGTATTAAATTTTATAGAATAAAATTCAATTCCAATTTGCTTCTTCATATATTTCTAATATTTGAATTAAATCTTCTAATTGATGTAATAAGACGACATCTTCTTCATTTTCAACGTTCTCAAGAAGATCCTTTTCAATTTCGCTTAACTTAAATGCTATTTCATTCTCGATAGGGGTTTTAATTCTGTAGTTTCTTCATGGATGATTATCTCATTATTATCAATTAATGATTCTATTTCTTCTTAATCTATTGCATTTTTTTCAAAAGAATTTATAGACATAAATTCTTCGATTTCAATGAGATCGTAAATATCCGTGTTAGATAATATTTCTTTATTTATGTTCACATTCACTAAATGTGTGCTAGTACCCGATTTTCAACTTTTAACAAATTCATAATAGGCTTAACAATCCAAGGAGTCAAAGGATCATCGAACGCTTCAATCAGACAATCACAATATCACTATCTAAGATGATATTCGAAAATAAGTGTTGGACTAAAAACATAAAGGAAGCAGTTGGAGTGGAATTATGTATGGAGTACACGTGAAGTACTGGTAATCGAATCAATGCACGACAATACAACGAGCGAAAATTCGACCAACTCGCACATATTGACGGGATCTTCCGTTCGACATTGGAGTGTATCTTTAACTTTCAGCTTGAGGATACTCACAGAAGTAGGCCAAACTGGCAGTCAGACTCGGAAAGCTTGAAATCACAGCTCTATTGACATTTCTCTCCCTGTATATCTCTCTTCTATAATGGCCTGTAACATCCTTTTCAAAAGGATTCTACACTCACAAATCTTTTTTTATTTTTTCTAAGTCCACTAGTGTAACGCGTGCGCCTGTGACATAATAAAAAATGTTTATGTATTATGTTCTGGTGATGTTTATGAAGTTTGAAAACACAAAATGCAAGTAATAATCGAAAAAAGGTTATGTTTATTATTTATAGACAAAATAAAATTACACGAAATTCTAAAATCTGGAAAAATTTTTCGAGTGACACCAATAGACCTATTCGCCAGAGCCGTAATATTTATAGCTCCGCATAGGCAGGACTAATATATTATAGTTAAGAAATATTATACTAATTCATTGTTGAAAACTATAATATTTTGTGGAACTTTAACAGTTTTACGAATTCAAAAGAAAAATTACCAAGAAACCTGAGATAGATGTTTTTTATAACATTTAAATTGATTATTGTTGTAATTATTAATGATATCCGGTAAATTCAATTTATAGCACATACCGGAGACTTTATGAAGTATTTGGAACGATACACCTCGATGAACTACGAAGAAGTTTAAGGAGGAAAGTTACATTAAGAAACCTGGTGGAACGAATAGTGAAGCGAACGACTCAAGCGGAACTCTAAGTATTCATATGCTTTTGTTAACAGGAGAGTGCATTTAACTCACTTCTTAACCATTCATGCAGCTACAGGTTACTCCAGTTTAGCTTATTGGAAAAAAACAATATTTTTTGTGAGAAATATAAAATTTTAATTCTAGCGGGATTAGTCCGAGCACGACTGAGTTTATCAGGTTAATTGGACTGCTTCACAAGAAGTGTATGCCTAGAATAACACAATGGCTCTTCCTGAATATTGTGCTCGATCATGAAAGGCTACTCTCATAGGGTTCTCAATTTCTGCATGCCATAATGAGACCTCACCATAAAAACTAATTTTTTTACATAATAAATGTAATTAATTTTTTTCTATCACTATTTTCAATTTTATTTATTTATTGAGGATCCTATCGCTATGTGCTTTTAGATAGTTGGTTGTTACACCGAGAAAGAAGTTAAAGTAACCAACTAATTAAGTGTATCCAGTTTCCACTTTTATAGAAACAGAGTCCATCCGGAATCAGCATAAAAGGTTAGACGTCCAGTATATGCAGTCGTGGAAACCCCTCCAGTGGAGTGGGGAAGAGCAAATGATCCTTTTTCGTGCCGGCCTTGCACTGGACGTCACCTAGACAGGTGGATTACATGACGACACTCCATTAGGAATAGAGAGGAGGAACAGACAAGCAAGAATAAAACTTCAACAAATTAACCACGCAGCACCACATGGCGCCACGCGGCTAATTTCCTCTTCCTTTCATCTGTGACGTTAATATTAAAAGCTAATTGTAAATTATAATATATGTAATAATGGCAATTTTTTAGGACGAGGGTTCCATCATGGTAGCGGGCACTAGCCAGCCTTGAATGAAAGAATTTCTAGTAATTTTTAACTGTTTGTATAGAAATAATAAGTTATTAAAATTAAAAAAAAGTTTTATTATTAAAATATCAACAAAGTAAGATTGATTCCAAGTATGAGATTTGTTATAGGATAATATGATTAAATTTGAAGTTCTGTATCGTAATTATATTAAAATTTAGGGATTGTTAAACACCTGTTATTAATGAACCTTCCGATGTTGTTCATTGCCAATTGAAAGCGATGGGAAATTTATGCAGATTTCATTTACTCAAAGACATCACTAACGGAGGTATTCCCCCACGATGTACTATAATAATTTTCGCTTTCCAGACTCGATCGGGTGATTTGAAGGTATTAGTAGCTGCGATTAACCATTTGACTGCACGAAGCCAAAGTCTGAATAAATCCATATCATTAGGAACACATGGGTTGCAAGTACATCAGCCTGCTTTTGTATTTTTGATGAAGCTAATGAAATCAAGTTAGTCTCAAAATTGAGTGTTTATCCAGAATATTCCATAAATGACGACACAGTGATCTACCAATACTATTGATAGATTATATTCGACAATTCACATATTTAACATGACAAGAATTTTTCCATATCATTTCGATTGTTAGAATAAAAATGTAAATTATCACAATATTTTAATTCTCATATGATTTGACAATGGGTGAATTACGGCCATTAAAGAAAAATCTTTGTCTTGGATATTGTGTAATAAATGAATCATTAATATTATGAAATATTAGTAATGTGTATTATGCTTCTCTAGACGCTGAATGTAGAAGTGAGATGTGCTACACATCTAGAATATATAAATATTCATAATTTATTTGTCGACAATCCTCTGAAAAAAAACTTACTTTCATATAATTTTGATGTTAAATCATGAATTGTCGCATTGAAAAAGTTGATTAGAGGAGACAACAGAATGTGTAAAAAAAAGTTTGTTAGAATGAAAATACTGTTAGTATTTTGAAATATGTCTTATTTATTTTTGAACATGTCTGAAATTTTTTTACTGATTCTCTGTTTAAGTGTAAAGTCGCAAAAATAATAGGAAAATTGAGGTTATCTATAGACGATGGTTCATTGGAAAGTGAGCTTTATATAAAATGTTGCGCAACTTTACGAGAAATTACTGAATTAAACAATCAATATTTTAGTTTAGATCAAATAGAGGTTCCATTGAGCATTGTGCACTTGAGTATAGGTAGAGATATTCGATGAGATTGAAGAGGGACAAAGACTTTTTTCTTATCAAACCAGTTGTCTCCGATCATTCGCATGTAACTTGAACAATGTTCAACTGAGAGATTTTACTGATCAAGAAATATCAATCTAACAATCTCTTTGCTTTCCGAAAAGCAATGATACTCAGTCAAGTCCCTCAATAGTTCTATTTATATATTATTAAATCCATTCTCCAATAGTAAAGTACAAGCTTCTGCTTAAAAAGAGAGATGGGGAAATAGGAAGATCCCTTTGAACAACTATGTAGTGGCAAAAGACACGATCCACATTGTTAGGATCTGTTTCACGAGAATTGACTTTAAGTGTAAACACTTTAGCTATAACATCTCTCTCATCTAACCTACAAGTGTCAGATTCGATATCATGAGACGTTCAGTCAAAAAGTACCATATTTGTTTATGTAAATTTTTTTAATGAATCCGATTTATTAAAAAAATTAGATATTAAAGATTTAGAAGATAGGATTGAATATAAGTTTCCACGTAATACGGCAATCCCGACTCGTTTCCTTAGCCAGAGCGATTTTTTTCGGCTCTGTAGTCTCCGATTCTGCAACGTGGCCGCAGATCCAGATTTCAGAGCAGATCTTAAAAGGAATGAAGTGTAGAAAGCATCAACACAAGAACAGTTCGACCAATGATTTTCTGTGTGTATATGGGAAAAGCGTCATTCCGTCTTGCCTCTTGTCATCTCCACGATCCAGTCCAACAGGCTTAAGTTGAACTAGGAAGCATGAATCTTCGAGATGCGCAGAATAACATTAAACAATTCGACGTGACGAGGTGAGACAATTGATGTACTCCTTTGGTGTCATCTGTTTTTACACAACAGCATCTTTGTTTCTGCCAGATCTTAAGTCCACACTGTTGTGCTATTCCCATCCTTACACAAAATTTATTTATATTTTTTTTAAATAAACTGTAATTTTATATTTTAATTAAATGATATTTTTGAATAATTAATTAGAAATATCAGAATGACGTTTACTTCATCACCAAAAAATTACAGGCAAAACCGCGAATTACATTGTATTACTCCCCGTTTCCGATTAAGAAAACCCTTTCAATCCTTGGAGTCATCCTGGATCATCACTCACATTTACCCATCAAGTGGACCTAGTAACCGAATGGATCCAAAAGAAAATTTGAATTCTCTAGGCGTTCACTCAATCTCCATTATCTTCCCGCCCATCGTCAGAGCTTTTATACAAACAATTCGTTCTACTAAGTATTGAGTACGCCTGTGATGCATGGATTATCCCCTCATCAATATCGATACAGAGCAAGCTGGAGGATAACAAAATCGATCTTTCAGGATTGTATTGAGATCGTCATTTGTTTATTAGTTTACTATTGAAATCGTTATTAAATAATTACAATTTTAGTTTATTATTAATAATAATAATAATAATAATTAATAATAAAGTTTTTTAAAATCTAATTAATTCAAATGTTTAGTAACGAAATGCAGATTTTCTCTTTATATTCAATATGTATAAATGATTTTCGAAAAAAATTTGATTTGAATATATATAATAACTTAAATTCAAAGTCAAAGATGATGATTTCTAAAAGAATACATTATGAGATAAAATATTTTGATGATTTTAATTCACAAATGATATCATCAATTTTTGATGATTTCTCGAGATTCAATAAATGTCATGAAGTCTGTTATAACGTTTATTGCCTCGATTTATCCAAAAATCAAATTGAAATTAAAGATTTAGCAAATTTGTGCCGAATACTTCCAAATTTAATAAATATTAAAATAGCAAAGATATATCATCTGAAAATTTGACTTTACTGCAGTTTACTCCAAATATATCAATTCTTTCACACTTTTGGATTATGATGACCCAATTTCATTACATTTGCTAATTAAAAGCGGATTTAGTGAAATTAGGTCACTTGAACTTTTTTCAAATTCTCCAATAAAAAAAATTATCCTACAACAATTTATAGCGACACAATCAAACTGATAAAAAAACTCGAAAAAATTAATTTTAACAATATTATGATTTCCAATTTCGAAAAGTTTTCGAAATGTCTGAACAGTCCAGAATCTTTAAAGTTTTTTGTTTGTTATATTGAGATACTTTTCGTATACAAACAGCAAAAATGTCCATGAAATAAGCTGTGATTTCAAACCTTTGTTAACACTAGCCAAGAATTTAGAATTTTTTGATTTGTCCGGATTCTCAGTTAATTATGAATTATTAAACCCGTATTTTACTAATTGACTTTTAGAGAGCTATTCAAAAGAGGAATTCAGAAGTTTAGTTATGATAAAATTTCGCAATTTTTCAAAAATAATGACAAAGTCCTATAATTATGATTATTAATAGATTGACTCAAATTACATGATGCATAATGTTTTCAATGCTATTTTTTATTTCGAACATAAAGATGATCTTATTTGTTACACACTAAATAGTATTTGTGAATGTGATTATGAAATTCGATCTTCACTATATGAACGATTTTTGAGGGTAAATTGGTAGTATATTTAAGTTTATTTGCCGGTGTTGAGAACATCAAAAAATCACAACGTTATTAAAACAATTATGTAATTGTGTTTGTATATTTTATAGGCATTGTCTAATAATTAAATTCGAAAATAAACTCATTTCTAAATCATATAGATGGTTGGTGATTATGTAATTTAGGCTTATTTATGAAACAATATCAATTATTCTAAAAAATAATTGCAGAGATACTGAGGTTGTCATGATTATATATTTTCAGTTCATGAATGATTTAGATTTTTTGATGTACTATATACAACCATGGAACTTATCAAACTATGTATTTTAACTAACTAATTAAAGTTTCTGTCGATTTCATTGATTATTCAGACAATCATAAACCTAGTTCATACGCTTATTATTTATGAAAATCCACTTAATAGCATATATATTCCGATGGAGAATTTAAATGACAAAGTATTGTCCTATTTGGGATTTTATGGCACTCTCAAGGTAATTGTGAATTTAAATTCAGTTAATAATTGATTATATTAATGAGAATAAGAATTAATAAATAATTCATTTTGTAATATTTCTTGGACATTTATTTGGTATCTTCTTGGTAAAATTATTTTATTTTTGTGATAGATGATAACCTTAAAAATATTGTTTTGTTTGTAGAGTTGGGCGGGATTAATTTAATTCTAGATTTTTTTCGAGAATATATTAAACATAAATATATTTTATATCCAGTTTTTAATGTTATTGCAAATATAACAAAATTTAAGAAATTTCGACATCTTGTTTGGAACACTAAGATGGTTCATTATTTAATGTATATTTTGTGTTATATTACAGGGAATACAGCAAACATATTTATTGCTCAATTGTCTATGATACCATATGCAATACTTTGTGCAACTTAATGATCGATTCGATTGAAGCTTCCTACGATCCAAGTTTGTCTGAAGAGATTCTTATGATAATTTATAAGTTAACAGAATGGATCACGTTCGTATCCATTATCGCGAATATCATCGGTATTAAATCAATTTAATAAAGATCGATTGATAACCTAGTAGAACTTTTTAATGAACAATTTGACCAAAGATTATGGTTTAGAGCAATACGGATTTGCTATAGGATGATTAAAGAATCACGTAATATTTTTTAATGATATAGCAAACAATTATGTGCCAATGATGATGTCTAAAAAAGTCCGTAATAAAATCGTCAAGGTATGCTTACTTTCAAATATGAAGCGTTTACATAAACATGCTCAGGAAGTTATAGAATTATATGATGTAAAATAAGTATTATTTTAGAAGTATACTTCAGATAATTATATAGCTCGTTATAATTAATTAATACTATTTTCTCAGATTTTGTTAACATTTTGTAATTAATAAGTTATATACAATTTAAGAAGAATTTTATCAATTTATGATGCAAATTTCACATTCTGGAAAGGAGAATTGCGGATATTTCTGCCCAATCAAATTTGACACCGTCGTGGGTTTTATAGGCTATTTGCTGATAATTCTGCCCTTCAAACAAATCCATTCAACCTGACGTTTAAGAAGTCCTTGGAAGTTCCCGTAGTAGCAGTCATGACAGATTAGAAGGTTGAACTATATATCGTATATTACGCACTTACCGTCGCCTTCATCACAAAAAATCTTTCAATAGCAAAAAAGATTATCAAATAAAGTATTTTTCAAAACTCCAAAGGAGTTTTGGTAAAAATATAAGATCTGCATGATGTTAATCATATCAAAAGTACTGTATGATAACTCTGTGTAGCAACCTGTTTTCGCGAACTTAAAATGAATTCTTCAGTCACTAATAAATCCATACCAAATGCAATAAATGACCATATCTCTTTCAAAGAAGTTTGAAAACTGGTTTGTAACGTTTTCAACACAACTGCATATCCTGAGAATAGAGTTGACATCCCCGCCAAACAGAGCAACGGAAAGTACTATGTCTGTCATAGAGCTGTTTTCGTGGAAGGAATAAGATAACTTTCCCGGTAGTACTGCTAACGACTCGTAGAACAAAAAAAAAAGTCACATCAGCAGAAGTAATTATGGCTCTCGTGAAAGTGCTTAATAATAAGATTAAATGTGATCCACTTCTCAGGAAACGCTCAGTGCTTGACAGGCACTCTCTATTCTACTCCGCATATGGATAGTCATCATGCTTGAAATGAATTTGTCTCGCTCCGATCGTAGAAACTGGATAGATGTTAATTATATTTAATTTTTTCTGTGTAGCAAAAGGAGAGTTGTATTAATCTGCGTCCATTAACTAAATCAGTGGTGAACGTATAGAGGTCTCCTCAGTAGTAGCATGCTGTGATCGAATATACCTTTTCTATAAATCTTAGTTATTAAGGAAACAAGTCATATTTTATATATACCACCAGGCAAGAGGTAGTTGGAAATTTTCACCAAAGACGATGACCCTTCAATGAAATTATCGCTGCTCCAGAGATTTTTCATACAACACCACGTGGGCATTTTCAATTTCGACAAGTCAGTTTTACCGATACTTCAGCCGCTTCAGTTGTTTAAGAGAAATAGGAGACTGTTAAATAACTAATCCTAGGTTAGTCAGAATAGTTTCTCCTGTAAGAATATATACCCACAATCTAACTTACCTTTTCGGTTTTTTCCGTATTCAGACTAATCGTCATTTCTATTTATCTTATGAAAAATAATGTTGAAATTGTAAACTATTAAAAATTCTAAATAAATCATAAAACATAGGGTTTCCAGGCCATTGGCTTCACTTTCACGACCATTAGCGTCAAGCCTTACAGTAAACATATCGAATTCGCCATCAAATTCTGAAAATGTGAAATTCTCTAAGAAAAATCTCGAATCAACGACAATTTTTAAAAATCATTCAAGTAAGTTTTTTAATGTTTGATAGACATACCACTCTTTTTTATTTCTATCCTGTGAATAGGATTTGTGGAGATGGAATTACGAAAAGTAAAATACACTAGGTTCGGATTTGAAATTGGTATAAAATTAAAGAGATCCTTACCCAAAAATTGAAAAACTGAGAGGAGGATGCACGTGTGATAGTTCTTATGTTGCTAATAATATGTGTAGTCAACAAAAATAAAGAAAATAAAAAATTAAGACTATAGTCAAATAATTATTTTGAAAAGATGTCCAAGACTTTATTTTATTGACAGTTGGTCAAATGAAACTCAATATCCTGGTTTGGAATCTCATCTAGTACTAAATTTGGAGTTCCTTGATGGAGTCTGTTTTGTGAGAAACAAAAGAATTATTTAGTCCACTCATTTTAGAAAAGAGATTCGCAATACAGTGCTAACATCATCTAAGAAATCACATTTTTAGTTCTATCATCTACTAGATTAAAAAAATAAGTTAATGAAATAACAATAGGAAGACTGATTCTTTCACCTTTACTTGTTGACTGCTATTTACCTAGATTTCCCCCCTAAAATGTTTTTTACCTAATTTTATAAAATAATTTTCAAACAATTGTTGAATGGTCTCTAACATTTAGAAAATTAGCTTGCGAAAATTAATTTGATGAAAAAAGAATTTAGTGATTGTCCTCTAAGAAAAAAGATTTAAGATTTATGGACTGTTGCTAGCCGAAGGAGGTATAAATGAGTACGATTTCAAGGAAGAGTGTGTAACTGAGGTACATAGTTTCCTTGATTATTTTTAAAGAAACCATTAGCAACATCTATAACATTAGGTACCATCCATATGTACGTCACATGATCCTAGGCACTTTCTGTAGGTTTATGTAAGATGACCTGCGCACCCGTTCTCTCCACTAAGTTCTCAAAGAAGTAGGGTCTGCCATAGTGGACGAGAACTTCCTAGGGTTCTTAACAATGACTGGATGACCATGATTTTCTTTGTGTATTCTTTTGGTTAAGTTGGAGACGTCCCTCTTCAAAAGTATGTCTGAAATACACGAAAATTGCGACCTAAATGACTTCTCTCTTTAACGTTCAATGTCAAAGGACTCTCTAGTGCATGGAAAAGAAAAGAACTTTGTGAAGACCTTTCAAAATACAAGATGTCAATCGGATGTCTCCAAGAGACAAAAATATCGAAGGAGTTTGAAATCTTATACAAAGAGAACAGGAACTGAGCCAATATCATGTGAGATACTGATTCAAGATGGAGGCTCTTTGGACACATACTCCGCCACGATATGGGGACCACTGCCAACATAGCAATGGAGGAGTATTTTGTCTTAGAAGCTTCTCGTTTCCGCGCCGGCCGAGGACAACACTGCCGGTTATTCTAGATGAAGATCTCAGGATACGCTACGGAACATCGAAAAAGATGGGGGACGTTAATTAGATTGTTAACTTTTCGTGTTGCACATGCTTTGTCATGATCTTGGCATCGCGTACGTGCCTATAATAATAATTCACTGAGTTCTTAACCAGAATTAGTCAATTGTTATTTGGGTAAAGAGCATTGGGACCGTTTTCCTGTAGGTATGTGTTCAAACAATCTTTTTTCGGAAATCGAGGAAATTTTTTAATAACCCTGGTTTTACCTGAAAGAGTTATTCACCAGGTTATCCAACATTACGAGAGAAACGTGATTTGGTAAAAATTAGTCCAACTAGATGCAATTTGAATAAATATGTCTATGGATATTTTATTTTAGAATTTCTGAAGGCTCACATTGCATCATTTCGTGTTGTGACATTTATCTCTCTAAAATTTATTATATACTAATATCTTTCTCCAATTAGTACATTCCTTCAGTAATAAGCGTCAGATATTCTAGGTCCTCCACCAGCTACACAACCTTTTTGGTAGTTCCCGTAGTGCATTCATCACAGAGTAGAAGGTTCGCAACCGTCGGATTTAACGCAAAGTTATCCAATAACTAAAAGGTTAAAGTATTACACATCCAGGGAGTTTTCTAAAGAATTTATGATCTGGATAATGCTCAGCCATTTATTTATTTAACAAGCCAAGACAACGGTAAAACCAAACTAATTATCACGTGATGCCGATGCATTTTAAAAGCGACCTAATCATTGTTCTTCCCTCGTGACAAAGGTGAACGTATCAAAAGTAACACAAAACTTTTATTTATTTAACCCAAGACCACCAGGAAGATGTGTCAAAATTAACTAATTAGGTGATCCCAGCTTCCAGCAACATCCGGACTCTCTTCAAATGATCTTCTGATGATCTAACCGCACACCGGAAGCGTATTCTCTTGCTTCTGCAAAGGAATTCGATTGAATTCGATCGGGCTCTTCTCTATCATCGCATTCAGAATGTTCCATTTCCGAAGACCCTTGGCAAGCACCTCCTCCACGTGACTCGAAAACGTCAACAGAGAGTCGAAAACTACATCAAGGATCTACTGGGTCCGCGTACAAGGAATGGGAGTGTTTCCGATGGATATCTCAAGCCCACCATTAAACCATCTGTCCGTAGTGAATAATGTGAACTGAGACTTGGATGCTGATACACATAACGTATTTGCAGATAGCCAGTCACAAATTCGGTTTAGGTGTGTCTGAACAGTTGCTACATCCATGGAAGGAGATTTATTTCTTGCAGCGATAATTAAGTCGTCCGCATAGGATAATAACATAGTGTCCTGGTAATTGGTAGTAGGTAGGTCATGTAGAAATAAATTGAAAAGGAAAGGAGAGAAAGGGGAGCCTTGCGGACTCCATTGGGGAGTAGTCTTGATTTTGAAGTGGTTTTGTCAATACGGACCCTTCCTCGTCCAGTTAAGAAGTTTTCAGCCATAGCTTGATGTTTGGGTATAAGTTCGAGTTAAAAATCTTTTGCGTTTGGAGTTTCCTCGGAACAATCATAGAGCTTCTGTATGTCGATGGATTCTAAGGCCGTCCGTAAGTGTGTTTTCATGTTGAAGCCGTCAGTAATAAACTGGGAGATAGAACCCAAGTGAGTCTTTGTAAAACGGTCTGCCCTGAAACCATGTTGAATCTCTGGTAGATGTAGAACATGAGAGATGCGGATTAACACAAGCATTTCCAGTACTTTTAATAAAACACAAGTTATTGAGATGGGCCGGTAAGAAGAGGGAACGTCTTTTGGTTTTTTGGGTTTTTAGGATTGGCGTAATCAGGTAGTTTTTCCATATATTAGGTAGCGTATGGTAGTTGATGGAGTCGTTGCACAGTCTTGATAGTATGGCCCGTGCCTGAGGTCCAAGATGTTTGCGGTGAATAGTGCAAATACCGTTGGGACCACAAGCACGAGTGGGACGTAGCAATTTAATAGCCTTTTCAAGATCATCGGAGGTGAAGAAAATGGAATGTGGTTCTTGTTGTGGAAATATTTTTATGGCTGATCGATACGTAGTACTCATAATCTTGTTTGCGAGTTTGCGTGCGGGTTCCGAAGCGTTACGGGTAACGGCCTCAACTCCGCGGTCCTCCTCATTGATAAGGCTATTGATCCTTCTTAGTGTTTTCGAAAATGTGGCACAAGAGTTTTTGTGACATAGTCGTCCAACTAGGCGGCTCCATTTGAGTCTGTTGTTAGTTCGGATATGCTCAGATAATTTGGTATTCAGTGAACGTATGGAGTAGGAGTTATTAGTCTGTGTTTTATTCCTCTTCAGCGCATCACGTTTCGTTTCTTGATGAGTGACACAATTTGTGATGATAATCTTAGATTGAACTTCTTGTAAGAGGCGACAGGTATAAATAGTTTATCAGCTTTCAGAATAATAGCAGACAGAATCTTGGCCGTCTCCTCTACTGTGCAATAAATCATAGTAAGGTCAAGAAGACTATTGTCCACATACGTTTTGAAACCTTGCCAGTCGACTTTAAATTAATTTTTGAACTTTGTAGAACAACACAGTGAACAAATAGGCCTTCTAGGTCTCAACTCAATGGGGTTATGGTCGCTTGAGAAACCATTACGAACATTCCATGATATACATCCACACATAGAGGGAAAACAGAGGACAGGTCCTGGATGTTGGACTTTCCCTTCTGCGAGACGGGATCCTTGCGTGGGTGTCCGGATTATTAAGGATAGTCAGATCATTGAGCAGGAAAGGATGTTTCGCCGGCGACTGGTCGGCTGATTGAGTCCGGAGGCAGAGTGGATGTTTCGCGTTTAGGTCTCCGCATAGTAGCAGATCCTTTAGTCCACACAGGCTCAATAAGTTGGGGATGTAGGAAGTAGTACATGACCCCTGAGGCGGGATATAGATATAGACATTACGTAGTGTAAAACATAAAAATAAAAGGGAACTTCAATGGAAATCTGTTCCAGAATAAGATCCCCTTCGCAGAAAGAAGATACAGAAGGGGTGACATCTGTGAATTTAAGTCCATCCTTAACGATAGTCAATAATCCTCCCCCGAGAGTTATAATTTCAAAATTTTATTTATTATTAAAATATTTTCAATTTATATCGTATTTTAAATATTATTTTATTTACACAACTTTGCGACGAGTTTCATTTTTATTTCAAGCCGTGTGGTGCCGAAAATGATTCTACGCAGCAAATTCACACCGTCCCACCACTGGAAACACTCATTCTGCCAGTTGAAGATCACCTCTGCATGAGTAATTTCGAATTTTTAAGCGAAACCACGGAACCAGATCACCTTTGCCACTTCTTGAACCACACAAGAACTGCTGTATTATTATCTCTAAAATAGCGGACATGCTTCGCGAACTGGTAAAGATTCTTCAGCCACCTCCTGATAAATATAAGTCAAAATAAATACATGACCACTCTCTACTAAAGCAATTCGAAGACCTGTTTGCAACAATTAATTGATACTCCTTCCCAACTGGTGGATGACTCAGAATCTACCCTCGACAGAGAAACAAGAAGGACCCTAGCACAAATACTTTCTGAGCACTTCTCCTAAGAGACGAATCGGGCTCTTACTTCCATCACCAGACCAATTATCATTGATGCTACAAAAAGCTGGGACCTCCAGTGAACATTAGTGAAGAAAACCGGAGCCTTACTACCCTCCAAAAAAGTTAGAAACCCCCGCCCAATCCGGAAAAAGAACACCGAGCAAAAATGAGATGGCTACTCGAGGCGGCCGGAATCACGTGACGTCTATGTAGTTATTTAATTTGTCGGTGATCTTTGGTTTTTAATAATAATGATAATTGTTAATTCCTGCGAACTAAATCGTCGCGGCGTTGTCTAATACGATAGCTATGAGATCAATTGGAGGACCCCTGAATTTTGCGCATGTCACGGCTTTAAATATGTCCAGGATGTTATGGAAAGACAGAGAGTTCCTACTCGACGTTCCACTTGTCCCGACAGCTAGTCCATGGAACGCTAACAGGTCAACAAACTCTTGAAATTGCTTTTTTTAATATATTACCTTCACAAAAAAACGTGCTAAAAAGGGAGAGCATATAAAATCTCATCCAACCACATATTAAACCAAAAAAATTAAATTATTATTGACGAGATAACAGAGAAACTAATAAAGTCCACTGTCGCTCGGAGGATCAAAAACTATTTTCTGAATGCTCTTAAAACTGGGGTCCTTCGCATCCCCACAAAGCTCAAATATAACACTGTCTGCAGTGGTGAGGTAAGCCCCAGCCCTTGAAATTCTTTCAAACGCATATTTCCTGCAGGATAAAACAAATGTAAGAACCTGTCAGTCATTGTACGCGCAGAAACAGCATCCACTGGAATGTAGACATTGTAACCTGAATCAATCAGATCAAAGGCAGTTTGCTGAACACATACGTGAGCCTCAATTCCACACAAGACGACATTTTCGATATTTGCTATCAATAATTTAAAATTTAAAATAAAAATAGTTTAAATAATAAACATTTATTTTTAAGCCAATCTGTTACTTCTGGGATGCACATTGAAAATTTAGTCTTGGGAAATACCGTGACTCCTTCGATGTTTATCTCAGGCGTGATGTGACCCAAGCCTTGATTTAGGTTATAATTTACCTTTAGGGTACTGTTCCGTAGCCAATATTGGCACATTTATATTTTTACAGCAGCTCGTTAGGCGGTTAGCATTGGCTGCTATTTCCTTGAAGTATTTGATTGTCGGTGCAAATTTCGTTTGTATATCGCAGATAAAAAGTGCTGAAGTATTCAAAGTAAGACGAACGAGCTTCGGCATAACAGGATTAAATCGTTTTTTCAAATTTAATTTAAATTCGGTAATTAATTTAAATTTAAATTATATTTGAGGTGTGGTTAATGACTCAGCAATATTTGTTTATCGATACTTAAAACAGGTAGCACAGTGGTTGGTACGAACTGCCCACGTGGCGAAATATTTCGTTCTGATCTGTTCCTTCATCAACTCCTAAACGACTTTCTTCGTCCATTTGTCTATGGGGACGTTCAATTCCTGGCCGGGATCTTAAAAGGACATACCTTTTTCTTACACTGTGACGTCAATTGTGAACTCAATTTCACAGTAAAAGAACAATTTGCGGTCACCAATCCAAAAGCTTGTTCCCCTTACTGGTTTTTTTTCACCTGACTTCATAAATTATGTTAACTGATGTGTAAGATGTTTTTACTTAAGAACTTTTTGAAAAAAAAACATTATACGGACATATGTCTACTTAGAAACAAAACTCCCCCTACCTTTTTTGATTATAAAATTATCCGGCGTGACCGCTTGTCTGGTAACTGTGACGGATTTTATCTTTTCAACATACTCCGTCAAGTTATTGAGTGTCAGTACGACCCCCTCGTGAGCATCACGTTTACCTCTCAAATTAAAGTGAGCATTTTCCTGGAGGATTAAGAAATAGAACATTACCACTGTTCTGCGGAATGGTAGATCTTACTACAATCAAAATGAGAATTAATAGTTTTCTTGAACATGAATGACTACTGACTTTCCTCAACTATGATTTATTGTAGGTAAAAATGAAATTGCTAATCCCGGAAGATCTGTAAACTCTCCGTAGGAAAATACATAACTTTGACCAAAGTAACCGTAAAGTGAGATAACCGAACATTTGAAAGCGACATTTACTCCAAATCAGAATTTTACCACGTGGAAACAATATAAGATCATTTTATCCTGTGAATATCATTTAATTGACATTCGATAGAAATTTCAAATTTTCTACACTCATTAGCAGTTACTATTATAAGAACTTCAAAGTGAAAAGCGTACATAATACATCACTATCCAAGTTCCTGCAATAAGCATGGACGAGAACCTGAATGTTACCCAATACATGAAAGTCTTCACTTAACCTACATAAGTAACGAGGGACCAAATGAACGGATATATATCGAAACAGAAGCTATAGGTTTAAAGCTTCTAAAGAGAGGTCATTAGCGGTATTATTGTCACCAGCTGCGAGATAAGCCAGGTGATAATCGGTTTCTAGTTCATCCGACCAACAACAACACAAGAGTCCAAACGAACTGGATATATCCGAATAAAAGCTGTACTTTTAAAACTTAAAGAGAACATGATCATCAGCACTATTATTCTCACCAGCTGTGAGACAAAACAATTAATCATTTTCTATTCCTTCAGTCAACCTACTTACGTTCCGATTGACCGGACAATGGGAAATCTTAGATTGACTCCCAACATTTGAGAGAACGACATTAACAATCGTTTCTGGCATAAAAACTGTACAAATATTCATGCCGGAGCGCAGTTGCCGTATATAATTTATGCATGCGATAATTTCAATATTCATGAAGTTTCGAAAGCATTTAGACGCCCATATAACTCCAGAATGGAGAATTCAGTACATTTCTATGGAGTACTTATGGCTTAATATCTAGAAACTTAAGGAGTTGCTTTACAAAGAAAAAGAAAAAAGTAAGTGTTTATTAGGCTGTCGATAAGCGTCATAAATAATAATCAATGTTAATTATCCTATTTAAATTTATTTAATATAAATTATATTTTAAAATAAATTTAAATTTTAAATAAATTATATTTATCGAAATGCGATGTTGTGGGCATTCCATCAAATTTTAAATTTATCTTTCAAGAGACAAAAGGGCGAATCCGATGAAAGAGGATTTCGAGAATTTTTCTGCGACCTTTTAAGGAATGAATTGAGAAAAATTGACGATTTTTATAAAGGTTTTGTAAAACTCTATTTTCGTAGAAAACAAAGCATCAATTGAGAGAAAATTTAACGAATTGCGATCCTCATTCAACGAAGCACAGAATATGGAAAATAAAAATTCAAAAATTTACGTAAAAACTAACAGAAAGTTTAAATTTGCCTTTCAAGAACTTTACCTGTCTGCCGTTCTCATTCAAAACTACCAATCCTTGAATTCAACAGGATTTCGAAAAATCCTTAAAAAGCACGACAAAGTAAAATTTCCATAATATTTTATTAAAAATTTAAATTTTTTAATATAATAATTAATTTAAATTTTATTAATTTTTTATTAAAATTTTCAAATTCTCTTTGTTAACCTTTTTTATTATTATTTATTTTTTTGTAAATAAAATTTAAACGGTTACCTTGACAGTTAATAAATTCTTCTTGGGGAATGAACTTTAAACGTGAGTATATCGACAGTGCTTATTTTAGCAGAGATAACAGCGTTGATGTCGTTATTGACGAAATTGAGGTTTCCAATGACTTTTACTCCCAGAAATTATTTATAAATCACCTGGAAGGAGGAAACCGATCTAAGGCAATGACTAAACTGCGGGTTCCTCCGTTTCAAAATGTATGGTGATTGATTTAGAAATTCTTTCCAGTTACTACGTTTTTTGCCGGATTTTTCTTTGCTGCAAATCTTTTGATGTTAGTAGTCAACATTTTGATTGGTTATCAGCATTCTGACGTTTAAGCTTTCTATTCTAAGCAGGAGTATGACTGGGATAGATTTAATGTCGTTTACCGTGGACCTATGCTTATTTCCGTTTTTATGTTTCTCTTGGGCTTTAACGTTTATGGGTGGAATAAAGCCGGTGTCAACCATGTGCTGATATTCGAACTTAACCCACGTGACCATTTATCGTACATGCATTACTTTTTGGTTTGTTTCCCTTTTTGTTGGATTGATTTTCTTTATCTGTCTTATTTTTTAACTTTTTATTTATTTAAATTTTTAATATATTTTTTAATTAATTATTTTTATTTAAATAAAAAATTTAGATTTCTGGATTTATTAGTCTATTGTGAATTTGAGTATAACGAGTTTTTTACTGAGCGACTTTCTTGAAATAGATCATTTTACACCGATACTTGTATTCTGGGTCGTTATTTGCGTACTTTTGTTGAATCCGATCTCAGTCCTTTATTCCAGTCGATTTTGGTTGATCAAACAAATTGTTGGCTTCTCACTCATTTAAGGGACGATTGTTTTCCGCCGGATTGTTCAAAGTCACATTTGCGGACTTTTGGCTGGGGGATCAGCTAACCAGCATGGCGGAATTAATGATTGAGATCGAACTGTTTATTTTATACTCCAAGGCAGTTCATGAAAGCAGTGAAGGTAGAGGAAACTAAATTTTTGCAGATTATGAGGTGGAGGGTCACTTTTACGGGTTGTACTTCCTCGCGACGATTCCCTTCTGTATTCGGCTTCTCCAATGTGTGAGACGTTACGTCGACACTAGAAAGTTCTTTCCGCATTTAGTCAACGCGGGAAAATATTTAAGCGGAATTTTGAATATTTTTGCCATTTTTATGTTGGATTTGGAAAAACGGGAAGATCATTTCGCCAAGCATCAACCTTGTAGCCTTGGTCGTCGTGACTTCTTTGATCAAAACCCTATACTGCTTATATTGGGATTATTGGATGGATTGGAGTATTTTTAGCTTCGAGAAACCTCAGGAGTACTTCCTCCTTAGGGATGAGCTGATTTATTCCCACGTGGTATGGATTTGGTTCATTTAGGCGGTTTACTATTTTGCTGTTGTGGAAAATTGCATAGCTCGATTTTCTTGGGTTCTAGTTAGGATTTTTAACGCGACAGAACCGCTGAGGACAATTCTCGTCATTGTGGAGATCTTTAGGTTGGAGTATTTGTTACCGTGTGCAGACGATTCGTTTGGAATTATTTTCGACTTGAAAATGAACATTTGAATAATTGTGGGGAATTTAGAGCTGTGCGCGATATTTCCATTAGGGCCATTCCGAGGACCAATTCTTGACTATATTTATTATTGTAGAATATATTTTTATTTATTCTTAAAATTTTGTTTTTCGCTGTGTTATTGTCATGTCATGCCCATATCCCGCGGAACCCAGGTTGGGAACCACTGTACTAGAGGATGGAAAAAGCAACGTCTTCTATATTTGACAGGCCTCTATATTGAATGTCAATATTTGATCGCCTCAACAACCCATTCAACAAAATGTACAGAAAATTTTGTCCTGCATTGAATTCACTTGTAACCTGGAAACAAGAAAAGACTCTTCTGCCAAGATACAATCTTGGAAGAGGTTTTGGTGTTTATTAGCCATAAAAGTGAACGAATACTACCACAATTTTCCGAGATCTGGAAAAGAAGTCGAAGTTTGTCTAAGGAACGCAGGGATTCTACGAGTCATTACATTTGGTACAATCAAAATATATGAATCAGTTCTATGAATTGGTTCTTACTAAAATGACTTTGGAAGACATCTTGATCGAACAAACATAAAAAGGGATTGATTTGCTTCATTCTTAGCAATGATAGAAAAATTGGAGCGTCGTAAGTGTCGACCACTCGGCGATAAGGTGTGGTCGTATGTTAAAAGAAACTACAATGAAGACATATAAGAAATGCCAAAGCAGTTCGAATTGCATAAATACAATATGCTGTAAAGTAAAAATTAGAGTTAATGCACAACGTTAAAGTAAATATAATACATTAGTAAAACATGGGACGGTATTGTAAGCAAGTTTTATAGCCGCAATCAAAACACTCAAAGTGGATGACGCTCTACGGATAATATTAAGGAAGACTCTTGGATGGTAAGTGGGTAGAACGTTTTCTTGTCATTCGAAGGTAAATAAATTAATTTTTTTTAATCTGAAATTTAATTCATTATTTTACATTATAAATTATAAGGGATAACTCCCATTGCGTGGTTGTAGACCATAATGGAATCTTGTCATAAAAAGTGATTTTTAACTCGTTAATTTAAGATAAATGAGACCCGGTGGCTTCTCCAGTTGATTTCTGTACCAATCGTGAAAAGTGAAGCAACGTCGATAATATCTGCGGGGTCCACTTTGGATGGTTGGCTGTGTTAATTTAATTACATTTATCATAAATTAAAATTTACTAAAAAAAACTTGAGGTAAAATTGTCAGAAAAAGATGCGCCAGCCGGGAATCGAACCCGGGTCGCTAACATGGCAAGCTAACATCATACCATTAGACCACTGGCGCTTTTATGTGATAATCTTTCTATCTGATTTCTAACTTTAAGATGAAATTCCTCGTTTTCTGACGCATATGTTCACGGCAACACAAGTTAGATCTTTTATACGTTTCAGTCTTATTCTGTCATGGCCAACACTTCTGGGTAGATGGTAATATAGCCGCCTTGGTAATGGGGAAATGTAGTGTGTCTACCTTTATTTTTGTTGTGCGTATATCACATGGAGCTGATTGGTGTTGTAGGGAAATTTTTTAGATCACCTCTGCCGTGAGAAAAGTACCTTCTCATACCTGCAGAGTTTCAGTACCTCGTCTATAATGTTCCCGACCTTAATTTTCTTGTTTACTTTGGCACGTTCTTGGCCCTGGACAGAGATATGTTATGGCACACACACTCAAAAAGGGGTGTTAAGTATTGAAAATCATCAAGAAAGAAGTTACTGGAATATCATTTTAAAGTTTGAATTTATTGACAAAAATCATTACCAATTTTAACCATTTTAAACGAGAGATGTCGTCATCAATCAATAAACCCTTCTACTTTTAACCAAACAGTGGAAATTAGACAATGGTTTTTTCATCAATTAATGTGGTGAGCTTTATTTTACGAGTTGCAACTGATTTTCTTCTGTGACTTTTGCTTTCTGTGCCATATAAATTACTAATTTAGGAACAAATTAAGTTTTTGAACTACTTCATGGACCTAGTAATGAAAACTTTTCATTTCCCGCTTGTGTCTTCCAACGATATAGAATAGGCACGATTCCAGACAAACTAATAATTGAAGGCAACGAGAAAATTGAATGGCTGGGATCACCGGTCTATTTCACATAAGAAGAAATTTGGTTGTATAAAATAGACTATTATGACATCATTTTTGTTGCTGATTGTTTTTTCATCAAAAAGTTAGTCTTCTAATGATTTCCTTATTCTTTGTTCCATTTTATCATAAGAGCTGAAAAACCAACATAAAGGTTTAATAAAACGTCGATATTTTAAAAAATTGGAAGATTTTACCGTGACAAGTGTCTGATGCCACCATTGATACGTCGGAAGGCGCCGTTGTGGACACACAAAATATTAATAATTTTTTAATCTAAATTTGAGTGTGTGCTTCTCTGTGACTGTATAAGAGTCTTTTTCCCTGTCCTCTCAGAATTGGCCCCCACGTGCCGGTTTGGAATCACTTAGTTAGGAGAGGAGATTTTCACAGTCAACCGAGTGAGGCACTAAATGCAAGTTTTTCTGGTGTATTGGCCTTTTTGCTTAAGAATTTTATCTGTACATGATTCCAAATAGAGTAAACTGTTCTCTGGTGCAAAGCAAGGTTAGGAAGCGAAAGTGTAAGTTGTCGCCAGCTTAGAGGAGAGATTCCCAATCGTTGAGATAACTTATTCATGATGTATTCATGTGGTTATTTTCCAAGTACTCGTACAATCAAACTATTGAATCGAGGTGGAGACTCCTTGGGTAAGTACTGGGGATGCACATAGATACCCCTGCAATTATAGTAAAAGAACAATACTTTGACAAGGGTCACTCTCAACGTGACCCTCAACAAGGACCTCAAAGTGATTGTAAGAGACTCGAATTACTCATATCCACCATTATATTAAAATGGTCGTACGCATATGTTCTGGACCTATCTATCGTCTCATTCTATCTATAGCCATATGGGATTATAGAATTGGCAAAGCCGTATAAAATAATTTTAGATAAGTTTGATAAAACATCATTTTTAAAATACCCATATTTGAAAAATTTTATATTCTGTGGAATTTTATTGGGATTGGAGATTGTGTCCTGTCTAAGCGGAGCTATAGCTATCATGGATCTGCGTAAAAGTGCAGTTTTTTGTGTCTGTCTCTATAAAGTCAAGTATTTAGAGAATTCACATAATGATGATTTCGTCGATAAGATTAAAATGGCTGTGGATTTGTTCTGTATAAATCCAGGTAATCATCCATTTCACCCTTCAAAGTTGTCGGTCTTTAAAGCAATCTATATCCACCATATCTGTATAGGCACTAACTCTGACGCTTCCGGGAAGCGGTAAAGTCTTTCGATGAGAAGAGGATGAAATAGACGTGCAGTCTCTATTTTCATTAAAATAAACAAAGCTAAATATTAAGGAGCTCTATTATTATTAGCAATGAGAATGTCTAGGTAATACCTAATTATTGGTAAATGTGAACAATCTTGTTTATATTTGTATTTGGTGTATAATATCACGAAAATACTAAAAAGACAGGGCACTATAAATCCAACAAAAAATCGTCTCTTACTTAGGCGTTAATCGTCTTACTGTTATTTGCTTAGTGGTAGAGAATTACATTATCTTCTAGTATTAAGTAGAAATAAACCCTCCCCAATAAAATCACTAATATTGGACTGTCTGATTAATTGAAAATGAAATTCCCCAATTTTAACAGAAAGTGAATTATTTTTAAAGTTGAATTCACTGCATCTGCAATAATGCCAATATTATGATCATGTCAACCTGTATGAGGATATATACGTCTAACTTTATCTCAATAACTAACCAGTATATTTTTTAAGTTTAATTTTAAACATTTTAGCTCCATCATTCTTATATTTTGCTTTAAAATATAATTTAAATTTATCTTGTTCAATTCGAAAGGTTGAGTCATTTGTATCCTTTAAAATTAGTAACACTGGCTGATGATCGAACATTACCCGATTTTGCTGAATATTACATTTTTCATATTTTCCCACTTTCAAAATATTCAGATGTTATCAAACCACTGAGAACCCCTATTACTATTTTTAGTGTTTTTGTTATCCACAGTGAAGCGTAGTTTTCTGTTGAAAGAGATTGTTCAAAATTAAAGGCGATCAAGTAAATGAAGATATATAAGAATTAAAAACGTCAAAACTAATTAGTTACACATTTTAGTTTGAATTTATTTAAGTTAAAATTTATTTGTTTTATTTATTTATTTTTTTAACAAAAATTTTTTTAACAATTAAACAAATGTCAGTTAAGGAAGCCTGCAGCGTGGATTGCGAAAGAGTTCCCTCGGAGTATGGCTATTCCAATCTTTTGTCTTAGCCATAACCATTCTCATTGATCCCTTTTCTTTCTGGCAAGCAATCCTCCGAGTTCTTGCAAGAATTCAGCCGTCATTGGACCAACGGCTCCCGATGATTCGTTCGCAACAGGAGTAAATCGGTAGCGATCCTTGAGGCAAGAATATTTCTTGATTTTTAGGTTTTCCGCAGTCGAAGCAGCTGCTCCAGGTGTCTGAACAGATTTAAAAATGTTCGTGCTTGAGAACGTGTCTATGCAAGTTGCGTCCCAGACCAAAGATCTTCCAGACGTGAAGGGGAAAAGGGTCATCCCGTCAGGTCTCTTCCCTCTCTCGATCAAGACCCAACTGGTTCAAGCCTGAGCCTTCAGGAGCTCTGACGATACATCATTCAGAGCAGCATGACGTGGTCCCCTTCCGGCGCTTCTTCTGCAGGACAGCGGGTGCAATCCTTTCGCATCGACTGTTTTTCCGCATCGACTGTTTTCCCGCATCGGCATCGGTGCTCCTGGCAAACGTCCAGTCCCAGCCTTTGTCCGATTCCAATCCTCAAAGAATCGTCGTCCAAAAAGGTCACGAGGTTTTGGCAAGGTATTGCACCAAGCCATGCTCCACTCCCTCTACTTGAAGCTGACACCAAACAAGCCAGACGATGTTGATTTGCTTCTTTTTTAAGGTCTTCCAAAATTTTGGAGCAGACAATGTCATCCCAATTTCTTTGCTTCGTTTTGTCTTCGGGATTTTGAGTCCGGACCCGTTTGTTTTATTTAAATTAAATATGTTTATTTTTTAAATAAATTAAATTTCAAAAAAATAATTTTGCAAGAGTAGGTCTTTAAGTCTGTACATAAATGATATCCAGTGAAAACTGTTCAGACACATTTAGCGTATGGATTCTCGCGATCATAAACAGACGCGTAGGAAGCAGATACTGAAGAAGAAGGGTAGAAATTATTTGAATAATGTTGATTTTTTCCCTTTAGCACAAATTCTTTTCAAGTCTACGTAGTTTTATAAGAGTGAGTGTTGAAAGCAATTGTTGCATGAAGGAAGACAAATATTTGACAGAAGTTTATCAGTGTCGATCCGGGAAGTTTCTGATTCCTCTTCTGTGGCGACCGATAGAGGCATCATTTTCATTTAGGATTCCTACCTTCGCATTCCAGTCTCCTGCGACGGGCAGCCATTGGGAAAATTGAAATTCTGTCATTGTCCTTTCTATTACTCGTAGAACTGGTAAAGTTCTTAAGGATTTTTCAAAGTTGCAATGAAAGATCCTTCCTTTAACTTTCAAGGGACAACTTCCTTGTGTTGTAGAAAAATTAATGACCAGTTTCTCGAATCCGAAGGAATCATAGTTTCAATACTTCTCGTACAATCCGTCTGTCCTCTTAGTTTCCTGCAGGCAGCATACCAATCCGCCATGTTTTGACACAAAGTGCGTCTCTTGGTCGAATTTTTGAAGTTTTCTGGTGTTGAAAGTAAGAAGGATAGTTATTTGAATTCTCAAACGCTTTTAGGACATTTGTGAAATTAAGACACGTCTACACTTAACTGAAAAAGTAGGTAGTTAGTTAGTTAAGTAACCCCGGCCTCACTAACTTGTAGGATGCCAGCACTATTAAATAGGACGCAGCAAATGCCGGTCGCTCCCATTGATCGGTCAGTCCAAGCATTGTAGACGAACGTTGTGCTAATTCATGACATTAAAATAGGTGATTGTTGTCACCACGCATAGGTAACAAAAGGGAAAGAGGAAATCGGGTGGGTGGTCACATTTTAGACGAGTCAGGTTTACCCATACGTCCCTCGGAAGAGAGGATTCTGATTGGTCATTGGAGGAAGGGGCCATTGTAGTATTTTATTATCATCGACTCTTCGGATGCTTTCGTAATAACAAAATCGTAGGTCAAACACAATTGCATATAATTTTATATAATTTAATAATAAATAAATTCAATTGTTAATAAATTTAAAAATATTAAAAAAATTCACGATTAAATTCAAATTCTGTGTTTAGTCGGCATTTATCTCTTGAATGTCACTTTTCTACCAGTTCGTAGAAAATGAGCTCAAGAAAGTCTTTTACCCAGCATATGACCAAGAAGGCTTTGACTCCAAAAGGCAGGCAGTGAAATCCTTCCTTTCGATTCCCTTTGAATTTGAAAAGGTAATTAGATTTTCACCAAAAGTTTATATTTTTCGGACTTGTGCAGTGTCTGGACATATTCCTGTATATTTTCACGTTGATGCCGATTCGCTGTTTGTTCTCGATTAAGCGATTACTGATGTATTCGTAAATCCTGAGTTTCAGCCAAAGACGACAGCTGGACGCTGCGGACCGTAACGATTTGTTCAAGATGTTCATAATTTTGTTGACGAGCTGTTTTTTGTCACGAATCGACTTGAATGTGCTGTACCACCTGATTCGGTCTCAAAATTGATCAAATTGTTCATTTTCTTCAATATGCTGGAAGTAGCTGTTCTGAGTTATTTTAGATTGGGGATAAACTATTCTGTTCGATTGGGAGTGATATCATCGACACAGCCATTTGGTCCTGTGTTGAGGGACGTTATGTGAGCTTCGATTACCTGGTGATGATCCTATATATGTGTATGCCTATATTATTTTGCCATTTCGAAATTGTCACTTCTTTATTTGCTACCTCGGCTATTTGCTGTGTTTTGTCGTTTTGGGGGTTTTTGGTTGATTATACTTTTTAGTTTTTTGTTGTAATTGGCTTGTTTTTGCTTGACTGCGCTTAGTTCTGATTGTCCGCATAATTTTGTGCATATTAACGGTTAGCTTAATTTTGATGATTTTTTGATTTTTACTATTTCCTTGATTCTTGAATGACCATTATTTATTTACCCGGGTCCCTTTAGTGAATGAGTCGGTTGTTTGCTCGAGCGTAAATGCTAAGTCGGGCTACTCACTCAGGTCTAATGAGGAGATCTGATGTGGTGAAGGCTTATTTTTGCTTATCGATATGTGTGCTCATATATATTCTGATTGGGGTGATATGTGTTCATTTTTCTGCCTATGGTTTATTTGAGTCATTTTGTTTATTTGCCTTTTTGCTGGTATTCATTAAGCTTTCATTGATTTGACTGTTATTCTTAATTAAATTCTATTTGTGGATTATAACGAATTAATTTGGTATCCTCGTTTTTTATGGTATTTCGAAGTAGTTCCTGTTTTAGCTCCCATATTTGCTTTGCTGCTCTCCCAATTGTTACTCCAGCTGGATTTCTTTAGCAAGCTTACTTGTCTAGATTGCTAGTGGTGTAGTGGTTACCTCATATTGGCACGTGGTACAGTATCTCATGTTGCTGGTCTTAGCTGCTTCTCTATAATAATTGATATATTGTACCTTTACTCTTTAATCCCAGCCTAGTGATAGTTTTTATTGCTGCCTTAATTTTGCTGAGTCGGCGTTTCCTTATTTCCGCCGTTTAATTGAGTTATTGTGTAACAATGGTGATTGTTTAATAATAATTTGTGGGATTGCTTTGCTGATTTATGCATTTAGTGATAATTATCGGTTTATTTTTGTATTTGTCCATTTTTATTAAATCAATTTTTTGTTGGTTATACTGCATTTACCTCACCTAACTTTAGTTCCTTATTCCCTGATTATCTCCATTCTCTGTTGGTCCGAGATCACTTTGTTAGCTGAGGATATTCTTTCATAACCTATTGATTCTGTAGGAGTAAATAATTATCGCTTTGCCTTAGATTATGTATTTATCACAAGATTGTGAAATCCTGCCAAAATATTCTTTTTACAAATTACGCTCAAATTTCAACTATTCAAGTTATAATTTGCATTTTTGTCCAAATTGTCAGCTAATTAATGATAATTCGCATATAATTACTGTTTACCTGCAATTGAATATGAGTGACTTGATATTTGACATTTTATTGATTTTTGTAGTTGTGCACTCATTCTTGTGCTGCTGCAGGCGACTGTGCTCCACGTGGCCTTCAACTCTCACAGTGCAGAACTGTTCACTATAATGATGTCGAATAATGTCTGAGGAATTATTATTGCTAGTTTATTGAAATCAAAACCAACGTCTTCCGAGTCTTCAATAAGGACACTCACTTCACTTTGGCGTGCTGGGATGTGAGGGAGCGCTTCCATTTGGCAATCCTCCTCAGTGTGGTTTCGATTCGTAATCTGTCGGATGTTGGCTGGAAATTAGGTTTTCTGTACTTTGAAATTCCAGCTCATCTGAGAAATCTGCTTCCGTTTATTCTCATAGCCTTTGCCGTGGAATGTGTCGTTGATTGGATAAAGCACTCTTTTGTGACACGTGTCTCTTCCCTCTCCCATACTGTTTTGATTTCTGTTTAGTCTAGAACTATTTCTCCTTCAAGTGCCGACTTGCCCTGGATTTGATCAACTCTAGGCAACGGAGGGCAGCCTCCGATCACAGCGACATTGTCTCACGGAAGATGAGCTTCCTTCCACTGGCTCTGGCTGCGCTGCTTTTGAGAACTATTGTGCCTGTGGTGCACGTGGATATCCCAACGTTATAATTTTTGTGCTTTTCTTTATCTGGTTGGTTTTTCCGGTTATTTTAGTCTGATTTTGACGAAGCTGGTGACGAGTGTTTATATTGTTGGGAAAAGCTGTGTTTACTTGGACCAAATTGTTAGTCCTGTTAATGTGCATGACCTAACATCTGAGTTGAAGAGTCCTGCTAGGGGAAGGTCGAAATCTACAGCGGACCAAATAAAATTAGACATCAAACAGGATTTCTGATTTTTTTATTTTTTTGAATTAAAAAAAATAAAATCTGCCTTGTCTACGTACGATTAAATTGATGTTTCTTCAATTATATTGTAGCACTTTACGAGAACTATAGTCCCCTGAGGAGTGGAAGACACTCTTCCACTATTTGCTATTGATCTCAATAAGTCTAGGTCATCTGTTGATTTCAACTCCCTTCAATGTTTTCATGGAATTTCCTAAGACAACTATCATAATTATTAATGAGGTTTCCATAACTCCAAATAGGTCTCCCATATCTGTGGCCACCATTCCACAGTGTGGTGCATAGACATTTATAGTGCCATGGTCGTTTGAATCAGCGGTAGACATACTAACAAATATTTTCCATGGTTCTCGACGAGGCTGCATCCATTTGTCGTTTCGTATAGAAAGGTAATTGAATTGAAACATTCTCTTGTTCTTCAGCTTTCTAGACATTTTCAAAGGAGTACCCCTCCGTCTCACCAAAAATAGACTTAAAATGGAAAACTTGCAAAATTTATATTTTAGAAATTTAATAGTTCGACAACAGCTTAAGATAGAGCCGGACTAATTGGCAACTGGTTCTACAATGACGAAAAACACGAGATCAAACGGATGGAGTCACGTGATTCTTTCTGTGGTGATTTCTCTGGAGATTGCGAACACTTCGTCATAGAACGTAGGAGGCTTTTTTGAAAAGATCTTCGCTATAATTCGTGGGGATTGTAATCACTAAGCTGAAGGAGAAGGAATTCGATTCATTACACGAAAGACAACTTCACTTTTTTAAGCCTTAGATGGGCAATGCGAGTGAGAAGGAAGAGTTCATTCTAAGATAGTCCAAAATGTCCATATGTAATAGTCTTCGAGCCCTGGAATCTGTTTGGTTGTGTGTTTTGCACCCAAGCATGCCAGCGAATATAATCATGGAGGATTAAATCGTGACATCTTGGAAGAATTCTGTGGACATACACGTATGCCGCTTAATGAAAATTCAAAAAAAATAAAATATTAAAAGTCAACAAACTCCACGCATTTCCATGCGTTTTTTCGGAATCTGGTGGACGATGACTGTGTGAGAATCGGAATAGCACAACGATTGGGACTTGACGTCTGCCAGAAAAGCAGATGCTGTTGTGAAAGAACAGTTGACACCAAAAGATTACATCTATTGTTTTGCTAAAAAGTGCAGGTCGCTAACCTCGTCCCACTGCATTGAATAATGTTATTCTGCCAATCCTCGCGGCAACAGGCTTCTCAACTCAACTAGAGCCTGTCGGACTGAATCGTGGAGATAGCAAGGGGCCAGACGGAATGACGCGTTTCCTGTATTCACACGGAAAATTATTAGTCTGAGATGTGATCTGTGTGGTTACCTTCTCCACTTCGCTCCTTCTGAGATCTGCTTCTAAACCGGGATCTGCAGCCAACGCAGCAAAATACGCCAAAATCCAAAAGTATTCGTCTATTGGAGACCGATACCGATACACATCAGTGGCTATAGAAACGTCGGGAGCCGTAGGATCTCTCATTGCGGTCTTTCTGAATAAATAGGAACTAACAAATCAAAAAAAACCCGCAAATTGTTCTGACATAGACAACGAATCAGGATTGCCATATTGCGTGGAAACGCCTACGCTATCTTGTCTACAAAGGATTGATTATCTAAATCTTTATTTTTTGTAAACTATATTTTACTGACATGTATTAGTTTTGAGTGTTTACGATAGATATCGAGATCAACCAGTAATCTTTCTATCCTCTCCCAACTTTACTGGTGAAGATACAATAATAGTGAACTTTACGAAGAGCCATATTAGCTTAGCTCCACCATACAGGACATACACTTCATTTCAGTAACCGTTGTGATAAATAATCGTGAAGGAAAATCAAGGAATGCTCTTCACTTCTTTTTTCTCTGTTTGATATGAGTCCTTTTGTAGACGATGCGGTTCCGAAGAGAAATGTTCACTGATGACGGCACCACTCGTCGTCAAAGTATCGTAGATTTGTGGAACTTTCAGCCGGGATTTACAGCAACGAGATTCAAACTTGTCTTAATCTTATTTATTCATTAATTAACCCCGAATATACCGAGAAAGAAGTTAAAGTGAACAACTAATTAAGTGTATCCAGTTTCCACTTCTACAGAAACAGAGTCCATCCGGAATCAACATAAAAGGTAAAAGACGTCCATAATTGCAGTTGTGGAAACCCCTCCAGTGGAGTGGGGGAGAGCAAATGATCCTTTTTCATGCCGGCCTGTCAATGGGCGCCACCTAGACAGGTGGATCACATGACGCTACTCTAGTAGGAAGAGAGAGGAGGAACAGGCGAACAAAAAGAAACTTCAACCAATTAGCCACGAAGCACCACATGCGCCACGCAGCAAAAAATTTATATTTTATTTTATATTTCTTTTTTTTTTTTTTTTTAAACTCAAGAAATTTATTTATAACAATAAAATCGTTCTAAAGTCCAGCGGATATGATCGAGTGGCTGTTACCTCTGACTACTGCCAGGGATATCCTTTGGAAAAGCCACTCGGTTTCCCGACGCTCCCTCGAGGCTTTGGTCAATAGACACCCAAGTGCTCTAAGGAAAGAGACCGTCTTGGGGCCAAAGACTCCGCTCGTCTCGACGACCACTGGCTGTATATGAAAACGGTTTAGGAGGCTGCTGTATTTCTTTATTTTTGAGTTTTCTTAAAAAGAATAAATAATTCAAATGTGGAGACAAACCAAACTCTAAGCACTCTTCAAATGTCTAGCATGGAACATGGAAACCACGTTAATATTCGTCTGATTTTTCAGGTTTAGAGATTTTCCTAAAAAAACTATTTATTGCGGTGTCAACGAGATATCCATAGTTTTTTAGATTGCAATCAATCACATACTCGGCAACTCAACCTCAGACTACTACAACCTCGAAGGACAGATCTGGAAGTAAAATGTAAAAGAATAAATTTATTAAGATTTTTACCAAGAACCGCAACTCATTCAATGAGATCATTCGGAATGATTAAATGCTAGTTGTTCTATTAAATAAAATTGGTTTTTGATTTTATACAATAAATGCTAAATATGCTTTCACGTTCTTGGCACGTGTGTCACCTGTATTTTTGATTTAGGTATTTGAGGTTGGAAGGAATGGCGGAATACCAGGGGGTGTCATTAATGAGTTGGTAATGATAATTAATTTATGATTCTCGAATGTTCTCTTAAAGAGCTCAGTGAATCTGAGATTGTTTAAAAAACCAATGTACATTTTATCCGATTTGTGGCACAGCAAATAAAAGTGGGCATTCCTGACTATCAGATCACTCAGTCTGTCATTCTTTCGTTGTGTCTTGGATCTCAATGGTTCTCGAACCTTATGTCGTTTATCAGAATAATCATTTACATCTCACCGGTTTTTTGTAGTCAATTGAGGAACACTGGGAGATGGTGATAGGATCACATAGTTAACCAGTTCTGGTCTTTGCTTGATCAAATCTTGTAGTAGATTCATTCATTCCTTCATTACAGAAAAACAGTGAATAATTAGGATTCTCCGATACCATTCTTATTTACAACCACTTGCATCCTCTTTTGCATTGGGCATAGCTCACACCTGTATAGTTCTTGAAAGGCTTTATCTCATTCATTACCAACTTATCTCCCCAACTCCAAAAAATCATTATGGAAGGGAATTTTCGACCTCGTCTAACTCAGGGACCAGTCAGTCCTAAACTCTGGTTCAATTTTACCCCATTTGTGATAACGTGTAGAACTAATAAAAATCAATATGGTGGACAGGAACACACAAACAGATAACAGAGACGAAAAAGTTTTTCTTTTTTAGCAAAACGAAGAAATTCGCCTTTGCATCTACAGTCACATCTAAGTAAATTTTTTATTTTATAAAAAAATTATTATTTTATTTATTAAATTTTATTTGTTTATTTATTTATTTTATATATAATTTCATATTTAAAATGATACAACAAATATTATTTGGTGGATAACTTATGGATTCTGAAGAACTTGATGCGTTGAGTGAGTCTGATAGCTGCGAAAATACAGAATCACACGATGATGACGAATATGACATGTACACTTTTCGTTTCCACGATTCTGATGATTCCAACGTTATTGATGTCCGTGATTACAATGATGAGCCTGATTTTATTGATATTATTGATTCTGCGAGTATCACCGAAAATGACGGGGAATTTTATTTTGATCGCAATGTGGGAGTCAAATATGTCCCTTGTTCCATTATTTACCAAAACTTTATTAAAAACAGCGAAATTGCAGAAAATTTAGATCATTTTTGTCCAATTTGCTATGAAAATTATGTGAACAGCTCACAGTGGTTCTATTGGAGTGCAGGCATATGTTTCACCATTGTTGTCTAAAAACGTGGCTTGAGGTTGTTGGTGGTCATATTTAGGACTATTCGTATTGTCCTTACTGTAGAAGGGAGTTGTAGATCTTCATATTATGATGACTTGTAATTACCTTTTTATATTTATTACTTGTTGCTGTAGGAAGTAGTCTCAATCCAACGGAAATCCTTCTTTGATAAAGTCTACTCCTCCCACTCTTCTTCAGAAGACTGTCGGTTTCTCAGAAGAATCTGGAGCTCATTTGGAAACAAGATTGTCACGCTAAGGAATCTCTTGAAACGTTTCACTCGTCTCGACGTCAATGGGCTGTACGTGGAATCGGGTAGAGGCTGTCGTATTTTTGAGTTTTGAATGCTCGTACTGCCTCCCCAGCTTTCACGGAGTCGGCAAATCTTGACTTGAAAAAGGCGTCTGTGCATGGCCCATCCCTAATCATACATTTCTCCCCGAGAGAAGAGACAGACAGTGATCCCGTAGGTGCTTTCCATCACCACGATCCAGAAGTTAATTAGTTACCCGTCTCGATAGTAGGTATGAGGTTAGTGGTCTTCCCCGTCTAGATAGCATGTAGAAGGTTTATAGTCCTACCCGTCTATATAGGAAGTTTTCCATTTTGCCGGCCATTCCCACAAATTACTCAATAACAGTTGAGGTCCCAGGGCTGAGAAAATCTCTTTAACAAGGGTAATAAACATTTGATTAAGTAACCAGAGGGGAATCAAACCATTGATAGAGACATGAACAAGGTAACACAACTACATACCCCATTTTCAAAAAGTGGTAAAAACACTATTCAAACAAAACTTTTACACAAAAATTATTTGAATAAAAAGTAAATCATTTTGCAGGATAAGCTCTCCTACACTGAGGACAGAACCACTCCCCCAAAGGCGCCTCAGTAAGCCCAACACAGTCATAATGATACCACTCAATCGGACACTACCATAATCAATATAATCACAGTATTATTATCACAAGCCACCATCTGTCCTGAGGCTGAAGAATTGCAGATACAATAAGTCCTCGAGTCGTCCAGTTCACCCTCATTCGGGGTAGTCAAAGCCAAGGAGACGTCAGTCTGCCACGTGGACGAGTTGTACTGAGGGGCTGTGTTTTTCCTTGACAATGAAATCTTCATATAACCGTGTAGAGGTCGTGGACTTCTTGTGAGTCTCAGTACGAAGGGGGATCTTTTCTGGATCTGGAATTGAAGCCTTTACTGGGGTGGATTCGGACTGAACAGAATGTCTTACATTCAATTCTGATTTCTGAGGGTACTTTTGTACTTTTTGGGGACATTTAGTTTCACCAAATTTCTGGGGGTCTTGTCCCTCACAATCTTTCTTCCTAAGGATTTAAGATAGTTTCAACGTCGGAATTTATTCCTGTTTTCATAGAGTTCAATGCATTCTTCAAAAACATTAATAAAAGTACTTTTCTCCAAAATCTCCGTACAGCCCGCGTCGTCGGCCTCCAGCTCTAGCTTGAATTTGAGGAGATCTTGGTCGAGCTTGTGAGCGTATTGGTGTAACTAAAATAACTATAAGGATCACAGTGTCGTATAGACTATTGATGGATTCCACCTTTTTTAAGGAAAGAGATTCCGCGTATTTTATTGGCTATAATAAAATAAAACCATGAACAAATAATTTAAAATAAAATTAATTTGATATTTAAAATTTAAAAATATTTAAAAATAAATAAAATTACCTTAAGCAATGTTTCAATTTCGTTTTCATTGGGCACCTTTCCTTTCGAGCAAGAATTGAAGTAGCCATTCAAAGATGGCAGAGTTTTGCTAGTCAATTCTAATGTATGTCGTGTAATATACCATTTATTGTAGAGTCATAGTCTCTGATGTCCTTGAGTTTATCATGAAAATGTTTTGGGAGGTTTTCTAGTACTATTAAATGTATTATATTTAAATTATACATCCAAAAAGTCGTTTAAGTACATCATGTTTGATTCTGACTATATTTAAAATTAAAAATTAAATAACCCACCATGATCAACCTAATTTAAATATACTTTAAATATTATAATTATTTATTGTTTAAAATTTAATTTTTAATTAAATTTTTTAAATCTTTTTTAATTTAATTTAGTCTTCGAGTCCAAAAAGATGGGGATCTTCAAGACCTTCGCTAGATCTCAGCAACGTGGATTATATCCTTATCAATATCTACACAAGACTTTTCTCAGATCTTTGATTTCTTCAATCCTTTCCTTTCCAATAATTCTACAACAGTTTTTCTGGCAACTATTAACACGCATATCCAGCATGGATTGCACTGTCCAAATCCGCACAAAACAAACTTTATTTATAAAAAATCAATGCTGACACTGACTTCCATTTTCCCTTGTATGAACTCGATCAGTTTTAACGGATGACTGACGTTATAATCCATGTGGATTAGTTTAATAAAATACTTACTATTGGTCTACAGCAGTGAACACTCTAAAGCGGTGTTGTGGAGGGTGAATTATCGACTCCATTTTGGCTTTCCTATGTTAATTATGTCTGACTTACTGTTTGTAATAACGTCTGTGTCAAGTTGGCGTGTCATGATCTTAACGTGACGAAATTGATCGCAATTATTTCTGTTCCTTTTATTACGCAGGTAACTGATTCACATTATATTACGGCCGTCACCTATTCGACTCCAGAACCCTTCTCGTTGATCCCTTTTCTTTCTGGCAAACATTCCTCGGAGTTCGCGCAAGAACTCAGCCGTCATTGGACCAACGGCTCCTGATGACTTGAGTGCAACAGGAGTAAATCAGCATCGGTCCCCGAGGCAAGAATATTTCTTGATTTTTAGGTTTTCCGCGGTAGAAGCAGCTGCTCCAGGTGTCTGAACCGATTTGAAAAGGTTCGTGCTTGAATATGTGTCAACGCAAGTTGCGTCCCAGACCAAAGATCTTCCGGATGTGTAAGGGAAAACGGTCATCTCGTCAGGTCTCTTTCCATTCATCGATCGAGACCCACTGGTTCAAGCTGTGATGGGAAGTCTGTAGCCTTCAGAGCTCTGAAGATCACATTTTTCAGAGCAGCGTGACGTGGTCTTCTTCCGGCGCTTCTTCTGCAGGACAGCGGGTGCAATCCCTTCGCATCGACTATTTTCCCGCATCGGCATCGGTGTTCCTGGCAAACGTCTAGTCCTAGCCTTTGTCCGATTCCAATCCTCAAAAAATCGTTGTCCAAGAGTCCCTAGGTTTGGGCAAGGTATTGCACCAAGCCATGCTCTACTCCCTTTACCTTGAAGCTGACACCAAACAAGCCAGACGATGTTGATTTGCTTCTTTTTAAGGTTTTCCAAAATTTTGGAGCACCAATGTTATCCCAAAACGTTGCTTCGTTGTGTCTTGGGATTCTTAAGACTAAAGCTTTTAGATCCGCAAAGTTACCCCATCATAGTACGGCAGATGATTGGAAGAGTTATGTTCTAGATGGGGACATAGGGGCAGCTGCCAGGCTGCACGCTGCAAGGGGCAGCAGATCCAAGCCATAGAATTCACGTTATTAAGCTATACTCATTTTTTTCCAGATTTTTCATCATAGACAAGATTGACTGCTAATGTTTCCCTTCCGTATTCCTGAAAGTCAACAACTTAAGTAGTGTAGGCGTCCATGAGAAAAATCCTTTTACCATATAGGTTCGCTAATTTAAAAGGTGCAAGTCCCCCAAATCAATTGTTACGCCAATCAGGAGGTTTTTCATGGACATCTAGTTTTTCCAATGTTCGTGAATGACTAAACCGACTTCCAATTATATATCTTCAGATGATTCCGTTAAGTCTACATGGGATGTCAATGTGGACTGACTTTATTTAAATCATTACGCTGATTGGTTAAATGACTAACTTTCGAGGGTTTTCTTGAGCACAGATACTTGTATTCAGACCGACAAGTGATCCCAGATCGACAATGAGAGGTCGCGAGGATGCAGATTCGGCTAATATTTTAGCTTATTTTTGAGTCCGGACCCGTTCCATTTTTGGCAAGCTTCGTCAAATGACTCATTTCAGCCAAGTCCAATAGTGTGATGAAGGATTTGTGTAAAATGGCTACAATTTGAGAGACGAATAATAAAAATGACCCAAAAGCGGGGTCGATTATTTTTATTTATTATTATTTTTATTGGTTGAAATTAAATAAATTATATAATTGAATTTTATAAAAAAAATAAAAAAATGGTGCTTCATAAAAAGCGTGTTGAACTAGTCGCGGTTTTATCGGAGCGGGGTTGACCTGTAATTTTACTCATTTCGAGTCAATGTAGATGAGGGACTAAAGCTTTTAGACCCTCAGAAGTTACCCCAATCATAGTACGGCAGATGATTCGAACAAGTTATAAGGTCATTTGTGCCTAGAGGAGGACATAGGGGCAGCTGCACTAGGCTGCACACTGTAATGGGCAGCAGATCCAAGCCATAGAATTCACGTTATTAAGCTATACTTATTTTTTCTCGAGTTTTTTCATCATAGACAAGATCGACTGCTAGTGTTTCCCTTCCGTATTCCTTAAAGTCAACAACTTAAGTAGTATGGCGTCCATGAGAAAAATCCTTTTACTACATAGGTTCGCTAATTTAAAAGGTGCAAGTCCCCCAAATCAATTGTTACGCCAATCAGGAGGTTTTTCAAGGACATCTAGTTTCTCCAATGTATGTGAATGACCAAACCGACTTCCATTATATATCTTCAGATGCTTCCGTGAAAGTCTACGGGGGATATCAATATGGACTGACTTTATTTAAATCATTACACTGATTGGTCAAATGACTAACTTTCGAAGGTTTTCTTGAGCACAGTTACTTGTATTCAGATCGACACGGGGAGATTCAGCTAATATTTTAGCGATTTTTGAGATGTCATAAGGATTTTATCGAGACGGCTGTATTGTAGGTTGAATATGACGTATGAATTAATAAACTTTCTATTAACATAAAAAGGGAGACGGGGGATTTTATTCGTCGTCAGTTGTGTAGACTGAAGTGGGCCTCACCTCAACATTCAGGCCAATCACTGAGCTAAAGGGCTAATGAGGTAATATGCCGTCTTCTTGGTTGAACCTCTGAAGACATAGCATCTGGTTGTCGTCCATAGGTGGAATTATCAGCGAAGGTGAATTCTCGTTTACCAGATCCCACCCGTGATGCGACGAGTTTTTCTGGTGCGACATAGTTGCTGAAAGGGATCTTCCTACCTTCTCCTACCAACTCCACCGATGAAGATTGTTATTATGAAAACTCTTCCGCCTAAGAATAAAGTGATTTCTGCAGCGGTAAGTCGCGTGGTAAAAAAAGAGGGCAAACCTACTTCTCCACCTCTCTTTGTAAGGGGAAGCCTGTAACTTACTATTTGGTTGACTGCGGCCAACAATTGATGTTCCCATTTTTTGTAAAATTCCAAAATTTTACTGTTCACAGAAATTCAGCTTGCTTTAACTAACTTCGGAATTAATAACTACCAAGAAATTCAATATAAAGTTATAAGGGAATAGATGATTAATTCAGAGAGTGGATACGGAAAAGATGGCGGTTAACTGCAATAAAAGGAGGAGAGTGGTTCTAGAGATTTGACACTTTTTGCTGAAGCCATTATGGCTCAGCCTGTGAAGGAGTCTTATGTAAAGGTTCGAACTTTATTGGGATCTCACTTATCAGGAGTTCCCGCAGGCTCAGTGCTGATCTCAATCTTGTTTAATATTTTCAGAGTCTACCAAGAATGTCTAGCTTTAATTCTGGAATATATGCGGACAATATTGGAATGTCCAGAAAGTCGGTCTCTCGGAACGGAAATTATCGAAAAAAAGTTATGTGATGAGCTAGACAAGGAAGTAGATATACTTTTAAACCGATAAATTGTGTAGTGGAGGAGAGGAAAATGGTTTCATGTGAAAACTAAAGTCTAGCAATCTAACGTATCAGTGAGGATCAACTAAGAACAGGTAATTTGAGAAATGTCTAAGTCACGAAGTCACGAAGCAGGACAAACAAGTCTCCAGTTAGAAGATACCAATGATTTTGATGAATACCTACAGTAATAGTTAGATATGCATTATTTACTTGAATTTTTGAATTACGTCAATTTATTTATTTATTTTAATAACCACGGGAACACCGAAAAAGAAAGACAAAAAAGTCTACATTTAGGTGATCCCAGTCCTCGCAATCAATTGTGCCATTCGACGTCAATAAATGTGGAATGTAGTCGAAAAAATAAAATAAATTGATTTAAAAATTAAAATAACAAAAAAAATCTTGTTAAAATAAATATAATTTAAATAAAAATAATTTATTATTATTAAAAAAATAAAATATGTTTTATTAATTAATTCAAAAATATTTAATGTCACTTTGTTGCTGATGAGTTCGGAAGTCACGGGTCAATCAAAAATTGAATCCAACAATAAATCTAGTTCATGTAAGACTCACTTTAGATAATGGAAGCGGGCTGATTTGTCGAAATAACATATTTACGGCTCTGAGACTCAGCATTAATGACCTAATTTCCGAATCCATACTTTCTAAGAGTGAATTTGACGTGGAAAAATCCAAAGCCATGCGGCTAATAAACGTGATCGAGAATTATTTCTGTTTTGGACTAAAAAGCATAAAAAATTTGATGAATATTATTCAAGAAGAATTCTCAGAGTTCGAAGAAGGGAGGGAAGTCATTCAAATCATCCAAAATTTAAAGACCTTGCGGTTGTTCGTTATTTCTGACTGCAGAACGCCTTATTCTCGGCTCCGTGCTTGGATTGCTATTTATTTGCTAAGAAAGCAATTTTCGAAATTTTATAGAATAATTATATTATCGGAAAAAATTAAAAGGTGTTAAAAACTAATTTAGATAAAAAAATTATAAATTAAAATTATTTTTTAATTTAAAAATAAATAAATTTAGTCCGGGATTATTTGAAAATTATGCCTGTATGCTTTCTGAAGAGGCTGAGGTTGTCGACGGTCTTATGCTTTGCTTATCAAGTCTGGACTTTACATTCGTCATAAATGAGATGAATTTGAACTATGAGGTTTTCTAAGCTGCTAAAATATAGCCTGAACCGATAGATTATACTTATTTTATGAAATTGAGCAAATTCTCCAACTCAGACTTCTCAGATCCTTCTTTAGGCGACTCAGACGAAAATACTCGTAAAATTATGAACATTTTCAACCAGAAAGCCTACCTGGATGAACTCGTAGCTCGTCTACAGTAATTTCCTCAGTAACTAAAGATCTGAAGCCATTAACATGAAAAAGGAGATCCAGCAGATTACAATCCGCCTTGAAGAAAGTGCCAGAAGAGAAGAAATGGCCAGAATTCAGGTAGAGGCAAACGAGCGAGATTTGAATGACTACAAAGCCCAGCAGAACATTATACAGATACCTTCAAAGCTCAGATCTCTGTATTCCCTTATCAAATTGAGTTTAGAAAGATGCTGTCTCCACCAACGAACGGATCGACAAACTTCAAAGGCAACTCTCTCAATGCCGATATGAACTGGCTGACACCAAGGAAGAGAAACTGGTAAGAAAATATTTGACGTTGTTTCATTATTTTGATTGTTTTTATGCACTAGATTCTTGAAAGTGTGAAAAGTGATTTGGATGAGTCCATGAGGACTAAGATCGACCAAATCGTAAAGCAAGGTGCTCAGATAGTTGATCTGAGGAACCACGTGGACGATACTAAGCACACTATGACCTCCTCACCAAAGAATTGACTGCAAAGAACAGCCGAGTTGAGGTTTTTCCGTGAAATAACATAATAGCATCTGGAAGGAATCCAGGAGATCAAGAACGCCCAAATAACTAATCTGGAAGACAAAATTGCCACGATGGCAACTTCCCAACAAAATAGCACCGCTCTGTTGATTTACCGTTTAATTAAAGGATTTCCCAGCTGAAGCAGGAGATTTTGACGTGTACGGACAAACTCCTCACCATGGAACGGAAACTGGCTTCCTCGGTCGAATCAAAGTACTCTGGATTGTAACCTCGATCAGGCAGACCTTTGAAGCTTTGTATAACCAGGCTAAGCTAGAGAACATGGATGTCCAACAAAGGCTGGAATACCAGGAATCTGTGAACTCTGGTCTTAAACGGGAACTGGCTCGCCTGACGCCTTATGAGAACGTAGGTGGGGTTCCTGAGTTGGTAGGAGTTGGCTCGGTTGAGAGAGAAGTATGAAAGTCTGTTAGTCTCCAATAAAGAGCAGGAGGACGCTCTGGTGGCAATGGGGAGTCAGCTGCAGTCGCATAACCTGAGGCTGGACGAACTGAATGAGAACACGTTGTTCAAGCCTGTTTGGGTGGGGGACAGTCAGCAGCCTAATTGTACGTTGTGTGAGGAGAACTTTAATGTGGCTAGAAGGAGGGTAAGGGGTGAATTATTGTAGCATCATTGTCGACGTTGTGGGCTTATTTTTTGTAATGAGTGTTCGGACCATAGAATTGTGCTTCCTTCTTTCGTTAAACCAGTCCGTGTGTGTGACTCTTGCTTTAGATCACTTTGATTTTATTTATTTGTTTTTTAGTATTTTTAGTTTATGTAAGATTATTACTGGATTTTTGTTTGGTGACTGTCAAATATTTTTGTCAAAACATTTCATTTGCTCCGATTTTTAATCTAATACGCTTGGAAATGTTTCGACTTTTCTAAATGATTTGTGGTGCATGTGGGTTCTTGATTTAAGATTTCTGTTTGTTTCGTATGTTCTTCTTTTTTCTAATAGAGTGGTGGCATGTGATTCACCTGTCTCAGGTGGCGCCAGTGCCAGGATGACATATAAAAGGATAATTTTCTCTCCATCGCTCGACTGAAGGGGCTCCAAACCTGCAAGGAATGGACTTCTACCTTTTATGTTGGTTCTAGGTGGACTTGTGTGACATTGGAAGGACTGTTTATGTGACAGTGGGAACTGGATGCATTAGTTGATAATTGTTATCTTCTTCCTCGGTGTATTCGAGGGAAAAACCCTGTGTCTTCTTACCTCACACTAAACAGAATCAATTGTTACTCTCCCAATAATTTCCAAGATAAAAAAACTTTAAAACCAACAATTTCCAAATAAACTGTAAAAACTTTAAATCAAAAAGTCGAAACTTCTCTTAGCAGAGTATCCTCTTAAAACTTTCTAAACTGGTGACTAGCAAAGAAAGTAACAACCAGAGTGGACGCTCACAGAGATCAGTCAGGTGTAATTGATGTGACACGGAAATCAAAGGCGAATCAGCACAAGTGAAAAAGTGACCCGTCTGTTGGTCTTCATAAAGGCAGGAGAGAGAAAAAGCGATGAAACTGATTGTCCAAATTTGTTCGTATAGTCTTGTAGAGGTGTTTGTGGTCGCAGGAAAAAAACCATCTTCTAAAATTGTAAATTGAAATTATCTCTTCTATGCGTTTCTAATTCTCTTCGTGGAGAACAGAGTGAAAGTTTGGGAGAGATAATGAATCACCTTCCTGCGTACTTGAAGGGACCCCAGTTATCAGGTGATCCTGGCTCTTCTTAGTAACCCCAAAATCTTTGTTCTTCTCAAGATCCCACCCACTCTCATATTTTCGCCGTACAGTCAAGAGCTGGGAAATCCTTTAATGAACTGCGTATCAGTACTCCTTACTAAGGTTTCAATAGGGAAGGGTCTTTCACATGAACGGAAAACTTCTTTAGAGATTCACTAACTAAGGGGTGAATCCTTAATTTATTTATTTTATTTATTTGAAAATCCTTTATTTATTTTTATTTATTAACCAGTGACTTACAATCCTTCGTTAACCATCACAAGCAGTCACAACTAATTAATCCATGGAAGAGGCTGAGGTTGTCCTTCCAATAGTCCATTCCGTTTTTGAAAGAAGGTGGAACAGTGGGTCTGTTTCTTCCACTTTCATCGCACACCCTACGGTCTCAGACATCACTTCATTTATAGGGGGAAGAGTTGTCATATGATGATCTTCATCAATGGAGTTGAACATGGGGATGGGAAAGTCCTTGATGTTCTTTAGCTATGTTCTAGTTAGGTTTTAGAGAAGGAGTTTTCTGGAGGGTATTACATCTGAGTCCTACCATAAGGCTTGGACTCCACACCTGGACCCATTTTTAATTTTTTTCAGAACGTTTCTTCCAGTTTTATGTGTGTCCTGGATCTGTGATCTCTTCCTGAAACCATTGATCAGATCCTCACAATCCTCCTATCGGTTCTAGCACTTGTCAGTCCTCACTTAGACAGTCTCTCAGTTTTTTGTTTAAAAAAAGTTTTATTGCAGCTTTGGGTCATCTGACGTAAGGTTCACAAAGCCACGTGAATCAGACAGTAATTCTAAACGTCGTCCATCCTGATTTGTCTTCAACAACCATAACTAGTATTCTTCGTAAATTGAGATAGTATAGGGATTCTTGTTGTGAGGATGTCTGGGGAACAAGTCTCAAGATTCTTGGAGTATAGACCTCCAAAATAATCCACACTCCGTCGCAACAACGTCATACTTACGAAAATGGACGTTTCCGTGCTAGCAACTGCTAAAACGTCCACGGAATTTTATCCCGTCATTATATTACTCCTCGCTTTCTTTAGTCTCCTATCATTGACCACCAAAATGTCGATCTAGGAGGCCTTCTCAGGTAGTGCTAGTTCATTATGCCTTTTCGACATTCAAACATTTGGTGTTGTCTTTGACGTAACTGACTATGCTGTCCGCGTTTTTCCAATTTCGCCTAATATCGTCTGTATATCGTTTTTCGTTGGTCTCCTCTGATCAACTTTTTGAGACTGGAATCCACCGCATCTGGCACAATGTGAGGACGAGTCACGATTTATGCCATGTCTCCAGTTTTTAAAGTTCTTTATCTCAGTTTGTACGATTTGTCATAAGATTAGTCATACGCCTTGTAATCTTAGTCACTGTCTTGCGACCCCCGTGTTGTGATTGCTCGGCTGGCTGGCAATGCTATGTGCGATGTCCTTGTCTGGATGTTAATGAAGATTGCTCACTGAATGATTTATGCCAGGACAACTGAACTGACCTTTGTGTCGACATATGCACAGAGCTACTGCCATGACTGGACGATTGGCTGTTTGACTACTATGATTAAGGAAGTTGCACCTGACAGTAAATCCTCGCATTGTATCCTTCATAGGGAGATGTTGGCAAGCGGAAAAATTTCACCGGAATTTGATAGTGTATTGAATGATCTTATTGAAGCTATTAACCACATCAAAGCACACGCCTATCACTCGCGCCCATTTGAACAGCTTTGTGATGAGATTGATGCAGACACAGATGTCTTCTCTTGCACACATAAATAAGGTGGTCGACAAAAAGGATGAACAAAGTATGGCTCGCAAAATTGGCATATTTGTGTGATGTAATCAACCTTCTCAATCAGTCCCTTCAGGGAACATGATAACTACCTTCAAGATACCGCATTTAAACTAATCTGGGGGTTTCAAACATTGGCAGGTATTTTGGTGATACTGAGCCTTCATTCCTCCGGTTAGTGCACGATCATCTGTCCTTGCTTTCAAATGAGTTCGAGTGTTTTTTTCCAACGACAAAAGATACACAAACTGATAGGGTGTGGAGACACATTTGTCAACAAGCAGGCGAATCTAGTTTATCCGTGTAAGATCAGCTGATTGAGATCGCAAATGATGGTTACCTAAAAAGTACGTTTGAAACAACAACTCTGCCTGTGTTCTGGCATAAAGTCTTTGTGAGACACCCTAAGATCGTCACCATAGCCTTATTCATTTCCGACAACTTTTTTGCGTGAACCAGGGTTTTACGCAGTGACAGCAATTAAAACAAAATATCGGAATAAACTATACATAAACAACACGCTCAGAGTGCCATTGTCTTCCATTGCTCCTATGGGACTGTCTGATTACACAGAAAAAAAGCTCACAGCTTTCATTGACTTGGTGTTTTAGTAAGACCTACAGACATCAATAGACACTTTCCGAAGGTTCTTTTTAGCACAATACGAGTTTATAGGGGTTCCATCAACATGCGACTGTCTCAACTACTCAGTATGGAACCGTTCGTTGGCTCCCTCCCTTTCGACGATTATTAGTATAGTCTAACCCGGCTCAGAACTTCAAGTTTTGATGTTTCCTGAGTCCATCACATCGTCCATGCTCACATTAAAGATGACGTGACTTTCGTCCACTGTGAGGAAAGGTAAACATATCATGCAATAAGGGTACGTCACCACCTCAATCGGGTAACCACTCGGCTTAATAATGCGAACCTGTTCAGCTTACGGACTGGTTTCAAAGACATCCCCTCGAATGCCGGAAGAAAAGAGACGACCGACTCGGATGTGGAATGAAAGAATTCCAAGGACAAAGGATAAAACCAAACCAAAAATCCCATGATCCTGACGCGTTCAGTGAAACCTCATCCAAAGAAATTGTGGATGTGGGGAAATAAATTTACAGTTAACTCCTTTAAAAGGGGGAATGTTTAACAGCCATTCAGACGAACACGTGCAACTTCCACATATTTGGAATATTGAAAAATAAAAAAGCCAAATAATAGTCTTAATAAGCAGTCATCCATTAATAACATTAGAAACAACAACAAAGATTAGTGGGGGGACAATGTAGAGCCACTAAAAATAATAACAAACTCACATATTTTTGAAAGAATGATCTCTCATCGGGTGGATTTCTCAGTCTCTCCTCATCTCGTAGTTTCTTCTTCTCCAAATATAAGGCAACCTGAGGCCTAAACTGACCACCTATTCTTACTTTCCCCCATCCGTATAATGGAAGATCATCGCTGATGACGGCTCACAGTCATATTTAGAAGTCACGGTGGGTCACAATTCCGGTTGATACCGTTAAACGGAAATTTATCCCCTCAGCACATCCCCCATCCGGTCGGACAAGGTAAGAAGTTAGGTTTCCACCAGAACTCTGATAATCGAGACAAAGTGGGGAATCAAAGTCGTCAATCAACTAAAATTAATAGACACGCGACATTTATGTTGATTTCCGTGCTGGCCATGTCACTTTCTTGTAAATATGATATTTTTCCAAGTTGACTGGACGTCTTTTCTGAGCATGAACGATACCCCACGTGCAAAACAGTGACAGTGGAAGTCAATGTCTTTTTTATTTTAAAGTAAAGTACCAAAAACAATGTTAAAAATATCAACGAGAATCCCCACGACATTAAATAAATTTAAATATTTAATTTATTAATTTATATTTTTTAATCCAAAATATTCTATTTACCAATATACTATTAGAAACAATCGCTCCAACTGTGGAATACGTCTCCGTCACGTGGAGATTCGCACTTCGAGATTCGAAAGACCCAATCCGCTTTACTAAAAACCATCGTTTAGTGAAATCCCAAGCAGGAATTTCCATAGATGTGGAGTGGAGCTGGTTTTCTCTGTGTTTTCTGTTAAGATGGAAATCCGATTCATTTTACAGTATTTGTGAAGAAAATCGATCGGCTCAGAAAATTGAATAAAAGTTCGAGAGGAGACGTTTCCGATCTACAACGGGCAAACAGAGCACCTTAAACTCATGATATCATGATTGGGAGACTAGGTTGACCTTTTCTTCGTCTTTCTTTTAGGTGACCTCGAATTTCCTTAAATAAAATAAATAAGCATACGTGTATACACTAGACTATTTGAAAAATGTCCCTTGTTCTATTTGGCTCCCTCAGAGATGACAGCAAATCACCTTTTTAAGTGTCCTAACTTATATGTTTCCGTCTGTCAACTTCATCAATCTTTGGGGACGACCGGTATTTCCCGCGGTTACTTAACCTCACCTACAAGTTAGTTAGGCTGAGTTATTTAACAAACTTGTGCAATATTGATCGAATGAATATCACAAAAGAAGGATTTGGGAGCTCCCAACTTTTAACAACCTAAAGACTGTCCTCGAATGGACCAATTGCGGACTCACCATTTTCGAAAAGTGTTTCCAAAATGTCCGAGAGGACTCAATCGGGGTGTCATCTTTAATGGCTGATTGATCTTTTTTCCACACGTACGATTTCTGCATAAATGAGTTTTCTGGTATTTTTACGAAAACGCGGAAAACCGCGACCATTGTTTTCTGCGGATTTTTCAGAACAAAAGTTATAAGGGAAGGGTCTACAAAGAGAATAAATTTCCATGGTTAAGTGAAACACATTCTCTCCAAACATCACGTCAATCCATATCCCCCATTGTGGGTGACCTTTCAGTGAAATAGAGAAAAGTAGATCTTTCTTGGATGCCGACAAGGCGTTTCTTGGAATTTAAAGAAGGTGAAGAGCAGAACGGAATCATTCATCCTGGTAGGTAGCGTCTTAACTATTTCAGTTAAGGGGGACATAAGGTACCTCTAATGAGGACATTCAGAGACATGCAAATAAGAACAAAATAGAAGAGTTCAATAAAAGTAGATTTATACTCAAAAATATTAAAAACTAAGTCAGAGACCTAAAGCAAGTGTCACAGATTCTGACGGGCTTGGCAAAGGAGGTCAGGCTGACTCGATGGTTAGTGCACTCACTACAAAACACAAACCCACAACGTCGACAGTGATGCTATAATAACCAAGCTACTACTTTCCTCTTTGACAACGTAAACTGGTCCTCACACAACGTGCAACTCGTCTGCTTGGTATCATCAGTCCAGTCTGACTTTAGCAAAGTGCTATCATTCATTTCATCCATTTTGAGGTTGTGGGACTTTAGCTTTCCCCCCAAAGCGACCAATGCCGCTTCTTTCCTCCTATGCGTGTCCAATAAGCTATCATATTTCTCCCTTAGTGAATTCAGCTCCTAAGGGGGTGAGAATCAAGAATACTTCTTCAAATGGAGACAGTCGAGCAACCTCCCTTTTAAGACTGACATTGGTGGCCTCACAGAGCTCGAGGTTCCGTTGGAGGTTAATATTTTCGTTTTTTGCTTGTTCATATAAAGCATTCGTGGTTTGTCTAGCTTGAATCTCATGATTACTTGGATTCGAGTTCTAAGGCTAGTTTCTTGTCTGCGTTGATGATCTTCTCGACAATTATCTCGAGCTCTTGCTTCAACTGTTTGATCCTTCGGAATAACATCAAAGGCTACAAAATCTCCTTATTTTGGGCGGAAGCTGATAATTCGGCGATCCCAGCTTCTAAGCCTTTAATTTCATCCTCTTGGGCCCGCCTTGATTCTTCAAAAATCTGAAAGAAGCACATTTTAGACTTCAATGGTTTTATTTCTTTCGATCAAGTCAGCCTTGAGGGATTCAATTTCGTTGGCAGTACTGATGACTTCATTCTTCAATTCCATGATCTGACCCCCCTGTCTGATGATCACATTAGTTTGATTTTTGAGAGCTTCTTCGGCGGTATTCTTGTCATTTTCCATAATCTGAAGTAAAGCGAATAAAAGTCATCAATAAATGAGGTCATTTAGGATGAGGTTGTACAACTCAGAAATCCTTACCGAGTTCTGTGCCCTGCTTTCTTTGAGCTCTTTTTGACAGGCGACAAGCTGTCGATGGAACTTTGTTATCTGTTCGTTCGAGTAGGCCGTTTCATTCTAAAAATCAGCGTTTAGTGAGAACCGCGATAATATTTTTAAAAGTTTCGATAATCGTCTTCGTTGGACTACGAAATCCATCATGTCCGTTCGCTCGCTGCCACAATCTTCCTTATGGTCTCCTCCTTCTTGGAACATTTCTCCAGTCGGATCGAGCTGATTTTGATCGTTTCCTTCAATTTTAAAGCTTCCAGTCTTAAAGAGTCTCAAATTCAAATTTACTCCAAGGTTTTTATCCGGTCTTCCAAATAGTCCTTCTGACTCAGAATATTCATTATTTTCCGTGAGCTGTCCTCGGAGTCACTCAAAACCAAATTGGCCGGATTTATGCCGGAATTGTTAATATTCATAAAATATGAATAATCGATTGGTTTCAGCTGAAAAGTGGGTCAAAAAGTGACTTTATAATTCAAGTCCATTTCGTTGATGGCCAGAGTAAAGTCCACACAGGACAGTGACTGCATGATGACGTCTAACAACTCAGCCTCTTGTGTCATCAAACGGCGTAGCTTTCGTAAAGGGAAGGACTGAAAGTAAAGAATAAACAAACTGTGAAATTTTTCCTGAAGAAATCAAAATTTGGTAGAAAAATGAAAGCTGCTTCTTTAAAAGGGAGATCATTATGAAGGCTCGAAATTGGGCGAAGGGAGTGCTAGATAAAGATTATTAGTACTTCAGGTTGGAGAGATTCTGAATTATCTCAAACGCGCTACTCCCTTCTTCATATTTAGAGAGGACTTCTCGAATGCTGTAGATTAAATTTCTAATGCTCTTGAGTCCGTAGTAGAAATAATGCTCGAGGATATTTATAAGCCGCATGGTTTTGCAGTTTTCAATGTCAAATTCAACATTGATAGGAACGGACTCTGAGAGTAACTCATTTATGGCTAATTTTAGGGCAGCGAATATATTATTTTCTGTCATTCAACTTAAAGTTTAAATATGACATTAATAAATTATATTTATTTTTATTAAAATATTATTAATTTTAAAAATGTTTAAATTATTAAATGTGACGTTGACCCTGATACACCAAATGATTTGGATATTTCTAGAATTGATGTTCGATTGGTAAATGATCTGATCAACGTAACATGATGTCCTACTTTTCCTACGTTCTTATTAGGCGTTTAACATTTTCAAAGAAGCGTCTAGCATGACTAAATTTCTGGCACTTCAGTCATAAGAAGGATTGAAGTTGTTCTATTTGTAACGAATCCAACATATTATAACATTAAGATTCTTCTGTGCCCGAGTTATAGTTGAAGATCGGCTTCAAAAAAGCTTCATACATTTTGAGGGATAGCAAACATAATGTACTCACTACGCGAATCTCCACGCGGTAGAGACATACTTTACAAACGGTGTTAGTGTGTCCGTAGGTTTTGAGAATGGATTCTCAATATGAAAGAACTTCTTTTGACGAATGCCGAACCCAATTGTGAGGGATCGTTTGAAATGTTGTCATCCAATCCGAAAATATCGAAAAAAATCATTACCATCCCTCTACTTCAGTAGATCGTTGAATGAGGTGGTTTTCCTTGAAGAATCACATGGCTTAATTTTTGACTGGTCCCTCGGAATACCGCAGCCATAACTATTCTCCCTTAGGACTGCGATGGAAATCTACTCGAAAAGCCGGCATATAATAAATTTTTATTAAAAAAGCTTTAATAAGTCACATGGTGCCGCCGACGTAATCAATAGTGTTGCCTCTCTGGCGAAAAACGAGGTCAACTGAAGAAGGCACTGGTCTCACGTACGTCATGGCTTTAATGTTGCCAGATGTCCAAGCTTCTTGAGACAATGAATAGTTTTGAGTTCAGGTCAATGTATAGAGCAGCTCCTCGTGAATTATACTTACAAAGTTGATTTTTACTCAAATCATTGACATTTTTAATAAATGCATGGAAGCAGATACAGACGTTAATAATAAATCATCTCCAGCTGCGAAGGGACAGTGGGCATTAAGGGGAAGGATGACCATTTACAAGCACTGTGAAATCATCTTTGTATGTGGGGCTGCAATCGCATTCCCAATTTCGTTAACCACTCCTTTACCAACCGTTCCAGAAATTTCAAAGGCGATTGAAACGAAACGGTCCCGATCTCCAATGGCTGAATAAAAACACTGAGTCTATGAAACTTTTTTTTGCTTAAAGTGTGTGTTCTGCCTGAGGGGAGCGATAGCTCGGAAAGTGCATTGTTTTTTTAATATCAAGCTTGATTCGACAAATAAAGTCAATTCACCACACAAACTTTACATTTATTTCGCACATTGCTCAATAAATAAGTGAGCTGAATTCTTTCTCAACAAGATATGGCGTTGGAAAGTACAAGATTATCTGAGATCGAATTACACAATTTTGGAAACTTCTCTAATCTTAGAATTTGCCAAAAATTCTGCAAAAAGATCTATTAATTCCTCTCTTAATCAGAGTTTAAAATTTTGGATTTGAATGGATCAATCACCACTGAGGAATATTAAAAATTTATCGAATCCTGAAAACAAAAAAAGTTAATGAGTCATTAAGATTTGGAAAAAAAATTCAACTCAATATTTATTCCCATTTAGTCGATTCTTCCACGGATGGAATCATTTCTGAGTATAATTTTTTCATGATTTCCGACGAGACCCACAACATCAATTTCAGTGACGGAACAATCACCGACTCTCATCCGATCCGAAAAATCTAAAGCACCATTAGCATCCTCTACTAATAGGGTGGTCCCCCTTAATATAAATACACGAGATATGTTTTCCACTGGTCCCTCGGAGTAGTGTAGTCATAACTATTCCCCTTTTTACTCAGATGGAATCTGCTTAATAAGCCGGCAAATAATAAATTTTCACTATGAAGATAATTCATGGTAGTGTTCTAAAAATGTTAGTTATTTACTTTTTGAATTAAATAATAATCTATTTTTTTAATTATTTCTATAAAAATTAAAAAAAATAAATAATTAAAAATCCCACTGCCCAATTTGGTCGATAATTATGTGAAGTTCCTTCACGGCAACAAATATTCTCTGCGCAGTCCCAGTGACTTCTTTCAGAAAATGTAAAGAATGACTTACCATGATGCTTAACCTACTCCTTCAGATTCTTTTATCGTATGACTTCTCTAGATCCTGGAATTGAGAGATCAAAAGCTATATACCCAATCGCTATTTGTAAGATTCGTCCTCGTGATCATAATACAATACAGTCAGACCCCGAATTGGGCAGACCCCAGGGGTGGGGTACCCTCGGATTTTGGGGCACCCCGCATTTTTGGGCATTTTTTTATTGGCCAACATTTTGGCAGAGTAAAATGAAAAATCGATAAAAAATATGGAAATTTTGGGGCACTATAAAATTGTGGGAAATGAAATTATAAGTAAATAAAATTATATTTTATTAATAAATATATAATTTTAATTTACACGTTTATTTACATTTTCTGTGTGAATGGTTATCAACTACGAAACAAAATTAACGATTGCTAAATTGATATTGAAGAACAAATTATCTGAAAGACAGATATTTAAAAAATACAAAATTAGTAAAGGCATGATTTCGCGAATAAAAAAAACAATTGTGCCTTTTCTTGAACAAGGTACTATAAACACGGATGAGGAAACTATGCCTTATTGTGAGAAATCTAAATTCAATAATCAAGTTTTTGAAATATTTCATAAACTACGCGAAGATAAGGTTCCAATATCAGGTCCTTTCATAAAGAAAATTGCTTTATATACGGCTACAAAAATTGGATTTAATACTTTCAAAGCTTCAAACGGCTGGCTTGACAGATTTAAAATGCTGGATGACTGGAAATATTTTTATGAGCTGGTTGACTCGGATAAATGAAAGATTTTATGCAATCAACAGAAAAGTATTAATATTGCTTGATAATGCGGGATGTCATAAAACTATTGAATGCTCTAATATTGAGTTTTTATTTTTGCCAAAAAATACAAAACCGTATTTGCAACGATTGGATATGGGAATTATCAAGATTATTACTCAAATTATCTGATTCAGTATTTGTGTTTTGAGGAGGATGATGAATTCAAACGGTTGATAAACAAAATAAACCTTCGTCATGTAATTCTGCTAATTTCTAAAAGCTGGGAAAAACTTGATCCAAGTTTAATATTTAATTGTTGGAATCAAATTGAAAAGATTCGTGGTTCCGTAAAAATTGAAGATACCATTACAGAAGAAATGATCAACAATGCCGTAAACGAAACATTGAATGGGGAAAGTGACGAATTCGTTGATAATATTTACAACGAAGGTCTAGAAAACAATAACATGGAAACAATTCTAAGAGAAACGCAAGATTCTCTTGATCAGTTAGAGAAGAAAATTTTTACATATCTCCTGAAATGCTCAAAGAATTTTACGATTTTCGACTTAATTTTATGAAAAATGCAAGAAGTAAAAGGATAACTGGGATAAATTAACTGATTATTTTCTAAAATTGATTTTTTTATGTTTAAAATCTGTTTTATTAAACCCCTGTTTTTGGGGCACCCCCGCTTTTTGGGCACTTGGTGCCCCAATTCGGGTCGGACTGTACTTGCATCCCCTATCAGTCACCAACACGTCTAAAGCCTTCAGAACTAATCAAAACTACAAATAAATTTATATTCTGTGATCACCTATAAGATCATTCTACCTTTTTTCTTGAGGAGTATTTCTCTTGCTTTGATCCTTTCTCGTCTTTAATGATATATGACAGCATCAGACAACTAAGACTATATTGAAGGCTACAGGCATAATAAAGATGGGGGAGGGGGTAATTAGCTAAGCTCATTAAGTTAATAATTTTGGCGGGAAATATAAGCTTACCTTATTAAAAAAGCTCATTTTAGGTATTTAGCTTAGTTTGGTACCCAAACTGTTTTTAAATCCAGAGATCAGTCCTGATGAATCTGGGATAGCAAAAAATTGAATGCAGCCCATAGAAGTGGCAGCTATAGTTATCATAATTCGTTATTGTAGCCGCAGAAATCACTCAACGACTTAAGTAACAAGTCTAACCACTAATAAATGTTTAATCAATCATTAACAGTGAGAGATGTCTTAATATACGAAATGTGATGATATCAGTTCGGAGTTACTCACATAACTCCAAAACTACGACACATTTAATAATTCCGAGGTTAATTGGTGAGGAGGTTGAGGTGATGACTTGGTTCTAGCGCACTATAGTTGGAGGATAGCCAGCCTTGAAAAGTGGAGGCGGGATCAGGGTGTGGCTCAGTCTCCGCAGGGGATCAATAGAAACAACTGGGAGTGTAAGCTTAGCACTCGTCCCGTATCACTGCCAGGTAAACTACAGATAGTTTCTTGACAAAAAAAGAAGGTGGGTCCGTTGGCTACAATTGTAGCATTTTTCTACGAGCAGGTGACTCACCTGAGAACCTGTACACTATAGTATAATGTCCCCATCTCATAAATGTGGATATCGTTTCTATTCTTACTGTACTAGAAGGCATCGGATACGCGAACATTCGGACATAATGAAGAATTGGATAGGTAATTGAGTGGATGTTTCCCCTGACAATTGCCAGAGAAATCCTTTGGAACAACCACTCCGTTTCCTGACGTTCGTTACTCGCTTTCATTATTATGGACTCGAGCGATCTTAGAAAAGAGACCGTCTTGGGCCCGAAGACTCCGCTAGTCGAGAAGGCTACAGGCTATACATAGAATCTTGTTAATAGGCTGTCATATTTTCTTATTTTGAAATACAATTGTCTAGTGATCATTTCGCCTTGACAGGTAGGAATTAATTCACAAGACAATCACAAAGAGACGTCACTACGAAATTGAACAGTTAAAGCCATGCCTTGCAAGTCATAATAACCAATTCGAGAAATATCTGCCACTAATCCTCGTTATCCTTAAAAAGATCACAATAATTAACATTAAGATCTTTATCAACGGGTATCAGTGATAAGAGACAGTGGGCATTTACACAAACGATAGCTATTTCTACGGACCATCCTAAAATATTTAATTTTCTGTTAAATCATAAATATTTATATCTCATTTTGATCGGTAAGCCTATATTAAAGTAATCTTGTTCTGCTTCAAAACAGGAAATCTTTCCCAAATTCTCAATTTATGAACTCCATTAAAATACTAGTTTTCACTAATTATTATCCAATTTAAATGTAACTAACCGTAATATTTTTGTAATAATTCTAAATTATTTTTTTACTTTTTAGTTACAATAACTAAAATTAAAATCCTCACAGACACTCAAATATCACCAAAGTGTCACTATTTTTTGAAGGATATTTTGAAAAATATCTATGACTTTAAATGGTTTAGCAAGAATAATAAATAAATAAAATTATAAATAAATCTGAATATTAAATTATTTTTATTTAGAATATTTCCCTTTATATAAATAAAAGATTTTGTAATTTAAAATAAATTAATTTAACTTAGTTAGGTGGGTCCAACGTTATTTATATTTTATTTTCTTATGCTACAAGGCTTTTATTTTTATTTAGCAGAGACTGGTTCAAATGTTGTTCCGTCGCAATATTTAATGGATCCAAACACGAATGTACCTAATTTTTCTAATTTTTCAGAACCTCAAATCTATTCTGCGCAATAAGCAAAAACCCGACAACGCAGCAGTATTTGTGTTCCTTAAAATTACAGCCTCGGTCAATTCTACGCAAAGATAAGAATACAGAAGTCGAAAAAAAGCCCGTGGTTTGAATCTTGTTGATTGTAGTCTATCCTGAAAAAGAAGGAGTATTCACCTTCTGCGGTATCTAATTACCCGTATTTTAGCCGAAATCCATTTTAAAGAAACCCTCGGGGAATTTGTAATTACTCAATCACAGTCGATTTTTCTAATTTATAGAATTCTTTTATTATAAGCTAAGGTTGGGGATTAATTACGTTTTGGTATTTATCAAAGATACCTTTAGGGTAAAAACACCCCTTTTGGGATTCGAACCCGGAACCTCATTTTACTTGACGATTTTTAGTTATTCATTTGTCCACGTGTGTCAAAGATCTGTGGATGAGGGGTTATAACTTTCAGATAAGATAAGGACACCATTTTATTAGCAACCAAGTACATGGCGGTAGTGGCTTCTCGGAATCATCAATGAAAAATAATCACTTTCGACTATTTCCATCAGTGTTCAGGGTTTCGAGAATAGATTCGTCCGATGAGATTCAAACGATACCTAATATATCTGATCATTTAGTCAATAAAATTAGACTTTTGAGTTTTTTTCATTTTTTCTTTTAATCTCAGAGTTGTTGGTAAGCATCCCCAATAGAACTGTAAATCTTCGCATTTCTGAATCCCCATTAGTTTTTACAGTCATCACAAGCCTTTGAGAATAAAATGCATTGTGCATAATAAATCGATATTGTAGTCAAAGAAAACCCGTTGTTACCCTAGCACGTGCTTTTTAGGCAGAAAATTGAACCTTGCTTGATTAATTCTTAAAAGTCAACTTACATATGACCCGCCAGAGATCTCACGGTTTCAGGTAGTACCTCCGAAAAATACCTGCAGGAGCTTGATCGAGGTGTTCTTCAAAGCCTATCCGGATTCCTCCATGGGTTTCCGGTTCTTTGCAGAGACGCAGGACAAATGTCTTCTACATAACCAGTCAAACGAAAAAGGGTAGCAGGAGAGAGAAGATTGATTTTTAAGTGAAAACTAGGAGTGACTTGAAAATGGCTAACATTCCGATAAATTTGCGGTTTGAAATTTCATGATTTTATCTTATTCATTAACCACAAAATGTAAGTTTGAAAAAATTGACATTTAAATATTTCGATTTATCGCAGTTCTTGCATAGTTTGGTTCGCACTGATAATCTGATTGGCTGACCTTTAAGAAACAATAGATTCACAATTTCCTTACAAGATTTGACAAAAGTAACAAAGATGGTGAACTTTAGTCAGACAAAAATGTGATGGCAATGAATGAGTCATTATTGGAAGAAGTCCTTTAACGATTGAGTTTGAATGTATTTTTGCTCTATCAGGGGAATTTACGATCCAATCCATACTGATGGCATTCATTCAAACAGCTTCTTTTATTAGATAATCTAGTCTGACAGTATTTTTTGAGATTTGAGGACAAATTGACCACGTGGGTAATCGATCTGAAAATTGAGGTGGTGACGTATTTCTATTGAATAAAATGTCTGCTTAGTTTCAGGTTGAATGAAAACGCTTGTCTTTAAGTTGAGTTTCGACTTGACTGCCTGAAATACAACTGACTTTTCCGTAGATGTCTACGAGCGCTGCTGGCTATTTGAGCAAATCTCGCTCGTAATCTTGAGAGGGAATAGCCATGCAGTCAAGCTACCCCATGCCCCTCGGATTGATTGTTTCTAAGTCATTCGACTAGTTAAGTTATAGTTGATGGACTTTCGGATGACATGGTCCTGCCTTGGAAGGCCTTGACTCTTCACTGGAGTCCCTCCCCAATTGATTTGATCCGCAGACCAAAAAATTCTCACAGAAAGCATTATCTTCTCAAGGATTGTCTTTACCGTTTTATTAGAAAGTCCACCACAACATTTTCTTAATGGGGTCATTTGTGAAAACCAGTCACCCCTTTGGTTAGAATGTTGAGGTGAAGAGCTTTATCACATAAATACATTTATCTTATGATTCCTCATCTATCTACCCCCTGCCTCTTCAATAGAAGGAAACTGGTTCTTGATTGATCAATATGTTGAGTGAGTTGACACTCTAATAATATGTCCTTATCGTAATCTCAGTCTGTCTATTCTACCCCTTTACGGTTGCAACTTTCAATTTCAAAAGACCCACATCGAACACTAAACACAAGTCCTTTCCTAGATGAACTGCGACGACGTTCGAGAAGGAAAGTTACATGGAGAAAACTGGTAGATTGGATAGTCAAGAGGACTGCACACCAAATCTTTTTATCAAATCAAAAAAAATTCTCGCGCTTTTATGTTACCTAACGCAGTGATTCCAACCGACGGGCCGCAGATCTGTAGACCAATTGATACGATGGTATATGTAAATTGTAAGTAAACAATCTACCTCCAAGCCGCAGCAACAAAAAAGTTGGGGATCACTGGTCTACCTCACTAAGTTAGTGGAGGTCGTAAGATATGAAATAATACTCACATATACATATATGGTCAAAGGTTGAGGATGAGGCATACCTCATTGCATGATATGTCTACCTAGCTTTATGATATATGAAACTCTCCCTTCCTCCCATGAGCATGGGGGAGGTGATTGATTCGAAATACAATTTAGCTTATGAGGATTATCATCTTGGACTTCATTCTTCTAAAGTGAATGACTAAACTGTGAAGTTAGAGACATCGAATTCACGAGTTTACTACAAAACGTTGAATAAACAAAAATCCTGACTTGAATTTTGTTAATTTGGACATTTGTGCTTAACTTTGAAGTGAAATTAACTCCAGGTTTGCGAACATGTTGGAAGCCATATTGGGTCGCTATTAGAGATCCTCCACGTAGAGTCCTAATGGTCAAAGGCAAACAAATCTAACCTCTCTTTCACTCAAAAATGGATGATATCGACACATCTGATGTTCTGGACAAAAAACCAAACTGTTTCTATAATAAAAAATTTAATGCACCCCAAATAACTAATATTTTTACTAAATTGAAATTTCACAACTTGGGCTCTGTGCCTTATTCATATTAGAACGAGTCATGTGATCCAATTGTCTCTGAAGCCGTAGTGAAAAGACACATTCAACGTGGAAAATTAAATTCTATAACTAATCGATTTACTTCGGGATGTATATCTTCTTTAATTAGCAAACAGGACTTGTCTTCGAACTAAGGACACAAGAATTTACGCAAAATTTAAATCAATTTAAAATAATATTCCCACTTTATTTAACCAACAATAAAAACTTAATATTTTTTAATATTTAATAATCAACAACCTTCTTCGTCTGCCTGTTCGCCAGCCTCCTTAGGCAGGTTCGATTCTGGTTGCTGAAACAACTCCGAGAGCGCCTTGTCAAATTGAACCCTCTGCCTATATGGCATCTCCGGCTCTGCCTACTATACTCCAGTGTCAGGCTCCCTAGGGTCCGCTTTAATACAGTGGACTGTAGATAGGCCTGGAGCTTCCTATCTACCCCCAACTGCTTTAGATAACCCTTGTGGTACTTTGTTGCAATTCCTTCCCGCGTCAATACTATAGGAATAACAAGGACAATTTAATAATAATATTTATATAATATTTTAATTTTAAAATTTTAATATTGTTTCCATGGACGAGCTCACAGGAGAAAGATTACTCACGTGATAACCCCTTACCTGATGAAATCGCTAGTATGCCATTGGCGGAAACCTTCTGTAGATACTGTGGAATAAGTTATCTGATGTTCCATGAATTTGAAATGCTTAAGAATAAGGTTGAAGTCAAATAATAGTAGATTTCATTGTATGAAGCAAAGTTGAAGACAACCAATAATGCAAATATTTCCACCAATTTGGACAGAGAATTGGAAGAATTTTATACTTTTTTGAAAAACAAGGAAGTCAAGGAAGATGAGAGATCAGATGAATCGGAAGACTTTCATAGAAAGTTATTTTAACTGAAATTATTTTTTAGACTTTATGGGTTGAACAATTTAATGCAAAATTGTCTAAGTTTTCTAGGTCACCTGAGAAAACAAAGTTAAATTATTTTCATTAAAATCACCCACAAAGAAAATATACAAAGTTTAAATTTATTTTTTATTTTTTTTTTAATTTTATTAAATTTTATTTATTTTTTTATTAATTTTATCTCGTAGACATCTACGAATTTATCTATTTTATAAATTTATTTAATATTTTATTTTTATTATTTGTTATTGAATATTTTATTTATTTTTATGTAAATATTTTATAATTTTTAATATATTTTGGATTTAATCTTGTTACATAATTGCTAAAATATTTATTTTATAGATAAAATTTGTAACGAAATATTATTAGCAACACAGAAAATATCCAATTTAAAATCTCAATTATCAACTTTGGAGAAAAAACTGGATAAAGTCCACATAAATGTCTCCTCTAAAGTAGAACTCCTACATAGGATGTCCGTTGAATCAAACAAATCTCTTAAAGGTTTAACTTTTGATAAAAGTCGTAGCCTCGGAAAGACGTTGTGAAAATTTAAATATTTTGAAGGAAAAATTGATGGGAAATCACCTGGCCGCCGAGTTTTTTATTTCCCTCACATTTAAGGCAAAGAATTAAATCTTTGGAAGATCAAACTAAAAAGCCACCTCTGAATTTTTGATTTTTAGATTCAGCGAGCAAAACCTGAAGGCAGTTGAAGAGTTGACAAATGAGAAAATCAACGCCTTAGAGAATTCAAGAAACTTGAATGCGCTGAATGCCATAAAAGAAGCTGAGAACAAGTCTCTCCGAGGCAATCTGTGTGTTTATGAATAGTCGAGGTTGACGAACTCAGAACCATGCTGAAGAAGAAAGAAGAGGAGAATGCTAGATTGTACTTTGCGGGATTATGTTAGAGAGATTTACTCCCAATCTTTGGAAGATTCATGTGGCCAATCCTTGGCGGACTTCACTGAAGAATTTGAGGACAAAGTAAACCATATCTCCCACGTATTAGCTTCTTAAAGTGAAAAATAGCCACGTGGCTGAAGTTTCCCAGTTAAATTTATCCGTCGAATTTTTGACTAAAAAACTGGAAGAGCAAGCAGAACAATTAAATTTTTACCAAACACGTGACAAATCTGGTTTTAAATTATTTCATTTTCAGTTATCAAATTGGACGAGCACATCGATGTGGTAGATTCTATGAAGAACAAGGAAAACATGCTGAACGCTGAAATTTTAGGTTTGAATGAAAAAGTGAAGAACTGTGAGGATATAATTAGAAAAGAATGCGAAGAGAGGCAAAAGTTGATTAAAATGGTCCAACGGCTGAAGGATCCATCAACAAATCACTCGGAGGCTCATTCCAACCGAATTTGAGAGGGAATATTTATGTTTCTAACATCGTTTTACTCAATTTGAGAGTAAGAGCCAATTTAGGAGTGAAAATGAAGATTTACATATAACAGCCCTGCCGGGGGAAAGTAATAAGATTTTGGAAAATAGGCTTTAGGTCTCCGCCGCTACTGTCATCCCAGGACCTTGTGCGTAGTAAAGTCGTGCAACAATGGACAGCAAGCTGGTTTGATGTTCCGAAGAATTTTTATTCCAAAAAGACTGGGATGAAATCCTTGGTGAAAAAAGCTAAAAAACCTGAAAGGTCCGCGGATACTCATCAGTACACATCCACCAATCTAACAGGGATATACATTGATCTTCTGCTTCTTCTGTTTTCTAGACATTTTCTTCGATTGTAAACTGATCAAGAAACGTACCACGTCGACACCTTACCAATAATGTCATAGAAATCCGAAAAAGAGTTGAAATTAAGGTCTCTAGCTCATAATCGAGAACAGTGGAAGAAATTGACATCTAAATTTGTTCTTTTTCTAAGCACGTGGGACTATAAGTATAAGTGTTTATCAGATTATTAATCGATCTGTTGAGTGGTCAAGGTTGAAGTGGTGACGTACTTGTAATGCACGGAATTTCAACTTTGCTTTATGATGGGTGAAAGCTGTGTCCTCTCGTTTGTTTTATGGTGGGTGAAAACGGAGGAGACTCTGGAGACACCATAAACGTGAACTTCTAAACGAAGGAAATAAGTAAATATTTTTAAATTCTGTCGATAATAATATAGGATTCCCGACTAATAAGGTCACTTTTTTTAAGTAGGGATAAATATATTTTTTGATAAAGAACTTGCAAAAACTCAAGAAATTAAAAAAAACATTTTATTTAAAAAATTCCATTCTTGGTCATAGTTGAACGAAACTTAGAGCAGAACAGAATCATGTTTAAGTGTTTGGTAGCTGATGCGGCTATTAGTCTAAATAAATTGGCTCGAAATGTTCAAGAATGGTTTTCATAGCCGTTGGCATATTTTTTGGGTTTTTTGTGTTTTTTTACCCTTAAAAATTAATACACACTGAATTATGCCTTTCGAGGTTGGCTCCATGCATATCACTCTCCCTCTCCTACAAAAGCTTCAACAGGTCCAAATTCATAATTGAGAGCTGTAACGGCTGGTTGAAATCACCACCCATGGGCACTTACACTTGGAGTCAAAAATCTTTCCATTGACTACCTTTAAATGAGGAGCTTACAATATCTCTGAGAATTGGTTAACTTAAAGCACGTTACCTTCCCATTACTTAAATCAATTAACCTCAGACACATACGGAGAACATTCACCATTTTCAAAGAACACTTAGGAAAATCCAACCTCTGGCAAAAAAAACAAACCGGAACCAAAAGTATACATGATTTAAGGTTGGGAACCCTTATTGCTAGAGATGTTATGTATACAGACACTTTTTGACAGAAAATTTAACCAAATGTTTCGCGGTAGAAACCTGCGGAGTACTCGGAATTTGGTTAAGTCTTTCGCTGTCTGCTGGAAACTCTAACCTAGTATTACACGTTCTTGAGGTCTTACCCCGGTCGACCACGGAAACGCGAGCGTCCAGAACAAAGAAATCCTCCGTGGCCACGTTCGGAGGGTCCTCAGGGCCAGAATAAGTATATGTCCAAACAGTCATTCAGTAATGATTGAGTCTCTCTAAAAAAATAAAAAATAAAACTTTGATTGACAAGAAAATATTTTAATATCGAATAAAAAAGTAATCAAATATTATCTAATAAAATTTAAAATTTGATTGTTGTGGTGCTTTAAAATAATTATCTAAATATATAGAAGAACTCATGAAATTTGTTCCTTTCAACACCACCATTGACACGGAATTTTGGAAATTAATTTCGACCAGAAAATTGGAAAAACTACGGTTGAGTGAAAAACCAGTGCCAATTTGGGGGCACTATAGCACTAAAAGTACTATTTCACTAAATCCTCACTAGTCGGGGAAACAACAAATTCCTTAATAATCGGACCGGAATCCTTAGATGAGTAATTTGCCGTTTTATTCAGAATTGAACCGTCCCCCTTTGAAGTCGGAATTCGCGGAGAAATCTATTTGATGAATTCCAAGAATTCCTTCCGTGAAATGGCACAGAAGCACGTGGAAGAAAAGTCGAAACAAGTTTTCTTCCACAAAACCGTAGTTTATGGCGACCTTGTTGGACCCCCAAATATTCGAGAGACCTCAGCTTATCATGCAGTTCTCTATTCTGGCATTCATCGTTAATGTTGGATAATTTTAGAATTTTAAATTTTTCGATTTTTTGTATTGGTTCTGCTTTCCGTCGTTCCGGATCGCGGAATTTTACCAAATCGTGCAGGAACTCCCTTTGAACAAGTTTTTATCTGAAGATCAGGTTTTTTTGCCGCAAAATTTCAGTTTAAAAAAGCAGAACAGACGATTCTCCGATTTGCTTCAAAAAACGCGGAGTTTCAGAATAATTTTATTTTTTTCTACTTTTACGACACCGATTCCGTTTTACCGCCGTCAAAAATCACGGAATCCTTACTTTTGGAGAACAAAGTTCAATTTTCGCCGTTTTTTAATTTTCAGTTTCTTGTCTGCGTCTTGACTTTTCCGCTAATAAATTTCCCGGGTTTCCGCTGCGGAATGCCATTATGCTAGCCTGCATTCACTGGTAGTAGTTACTCCTTACTAAATCAGGGCTACTTTTCAGCCGAATATTCCGTTTGCCGCGATCAGAATCACGGAAAACGGTAATTCATTGGTCAAGTCTGTGTATTTTGGACTAAAACTGACTCCGATCGACGAAAAAACACGTTTTTTTCACGGTAATTTAACGTAGTGGCTCAGTGTAAACCTACAGGACTCCTCAAAGACCAGTTCAACCAGAAGAAACCTCGTCGATTGAATCTCTCAACTACCTTGGACCCGATATAGTTGGATTTTGTGTGATTTAGTCGTTCGTACTTTGGCAATCGGCTTAATCTGAACTTGATGAACTGGCATAGAAAGGAGAAGGTTGATTTGGAGAGGATTGAGAACACCAGCTGCCTTATTATTGGGGCGGGGACACTTGGCTGTAATATTGCTCGCATTTTGATCGTTGGTTCTGGTTTAATAGAAGGGTGGAATATTTACAAGATTGGCTTCATTGATGACTCGTTTGTGACCAGCTCGAACGTCTCCCGACAGTGCCTTTATGACGCTGAGGACATTGGTCTTAAAAAAGCTGAGGCAGTGGTCAAGAAGCTCAGGAAGATTTTGCTGTTTATAGTTCTCCTTGGTTCTGTTTATTTTAGGAGGTTGAAGCTCACGACTTATCCATTATGCTTCCTGGTCGGTCAATTCCTATCACAGGTGACGTTTAGTTGATTTTGTAGTTTTATTATTATTTAGATTATTTTTTATTAAATTTAATTTTATTATTTTTTTATTTATATTTGACGCTTTTTGTTTTTTTTAATTTTTTAGCATTAAAGCTATTTACCACAATTAATGTAAATTCAGGTAGCAGTCCACATAATTGAACCCACTTAATCTTACTATCTGTGGAAATGTGCTCCCAAATAGCTGGTCACATTTCTTGGCTGTCTAATTTATTTATTTTTATTTAAAAAATCAGCTATTACTCTTCCCTTTACTCCCTAATAGCGTTTATAACATGTTTTGGCTTTTTACTATTGACTTCTCATCTCGGCAGTCCCAATTATTTTCATTAAAAAATTTTATTTAAATTATATATTTTTCTAAAATTTAAAAATTTAAATTAAAATAATTTTAAATATTAAAAATATAACTTTGTAGAACGTTCACTGAACAAATTTGAGGAAGACTTTAACTTGTTGGAATCTCTGATTGATAAATACGATGTTGTCTTTCTCGCTTTGGACAGTCGAGAGTCCCGTCTATTCCCCATTATTATGTGCTTGGCTGTTAATAAGGTATCAATATTTCTTGAATAGCCTCTTATTAACGTGGCCATGTCGTTTGACCATTTTATCGTGCAGAGGCATCGCTGTTTCCAAATTGACGAGGGAGATGGGGACTTGGGTGCCAAGTTTCAGTTTGGCTGCTACTTCTGTTGTGACTGTTCACTCCCTAATAGCGTTATATTGAAGTTAATGTGAAGAGGTTGTCTGAGAATCAGACTTTGGACCAACAGTGTAGTACAGTACGGATGGGGGTCTCCTATGCCTGTGCTGGATATGCCGTGGAGATGCTCATTTCTCTGTTACACCACCCAGATGGCTTTAGGGCGCTGTACTATAAGGCTGGGGATCCTAAAGACCCCGACTTTCTGACTGAAGGACTGCTGGGATCTATTCCTCTCACGGTATTCCTCATACTTTAGGTTTAGATTCGGGGAGATGTGATGACCAACGAAATAATAAAATCCGCGAATTTTTTGAACGACAAATGCCCGGCCTGTTCGCCTAGCGTTGATTGTTAGTTAATCGTGTTAGGTGATTAAGGAGTATAATCGAGACAGAAAGCAGTTTATTCTGAGTGGCTGTAATGATCGACTTTCATTAGAAGTTTGGTGAAGTTGGGAGAAGTGCCTTTTCTGTTAACCTTTTATTAGGATCACTCTAATGTTGATTTCCACGAGGATGTGTTGGAATCGGATTCCTGTGATTTTTAATTATTGACTTATTATTTTTTCATGAAATTATTATTATTGGCAGGATATTTAGAATCGTGTTAACTGTGATGTGTTGGATTCCCCCGCTTTTTGTGAAGATAGGAGATACTCGCTTAAGCTATCTTTGTGTGAAAGGCAATTCTTTTTTAAGTCAATTTTGTGTGCAGCGCGAGAGAAGGTGTCTCCTGGCAGCAGAGGATACAACAGAGGACTTCAACGTAGGATGGCACTGCTGGCTGTGGTAACTGAGATCATAAATCGTTTGACTATACTTCGTTTTTCTACTCGGTTACCCCGGGTTTCTAAATAACCAAGTGTTGACTACCATTATTTTTAAATTTCCACGCTGTTGCCTATTTAATCGAAAGTTTCCTTTCCACTCCTGACTTTTCAATTCGTAAGAGGCGTTGTGTGATCCCATAACTCAGAAAACTTCCAGCTCATCGAGACATAGAAAGGATCCTTCTCTTTCATACTCCTGTGGAGGGTTCCCTGATTGGCGAATGTGGATAACTGTGGAGCTTGAAAAGGTCGCGTTCTACTGAGACTGTGGGAATTGAATAAACCTCCTTCAGGTATCAAGGGTTAGAAAATCATCCTATATAAGTAATGGTCTAAGTGACACCGAGGATCTTATGACATCTTGTCAGTGATAAGAAGATTCCCATGGAATATATTGAGATCACCTCTGAATTTTATCTGAAGTGAATAGAGCAGATTAGATCCCTGCGACCATTAGGAAGCGCATCGACCAGGCAGGTCGCTCGCACAGATCCTCCGCTTCCACCTCGAGTATTTGAAATAAAAATAAAATAATTTATTTTATTACTAAAATCCAGACAAAGTTGGTAGAGAATAAGTTAATTATAATGTACATAGTACAGTGATTATTGAGGCTAACTAATCATTAATAACACAGCAAACTGTTATAATTGAAGTCAAGACTGTTCCGACGATGAAATATACTGCTAAGTAAGCTAAATAATTTGTAAGTATTGATGAACAGGCCTACATTTAGTAAATTCTACAACCGTCTCATATACCCCGCATTTGTGCATGGAAATTTGGGACAGCAACTTGCCGGTAATTGCCAATGGTCATAATCTGAGGGACCCCATAGACCACAGCATTTGAAATGTGTCTGATAAAAATCGATGTCACATTTGTAGATCTCTGGATTTGTGACGATTTTTTCAGCCTCGTGCGCAATGAAGGCTATCAACTAAAGTATATTTGTTAGTAAAGTTATTTTTGTAGTGACTAAGCGAACCGAGTTCATGCTCGCGAAGAATAAAATCATGGCCGTCAACGTAAATAAAAATACAAGGAAATTCGAGATTGAGAACTAAAGAAGGTAATTTCATAAATTTACAAGAAATTTGAGCCATTTTACTTCCTTTCTTACGAACAACACGATTCCTGTGATTAGTCCTGCCGTGGCGATTAAAGCGGCAGCCAAAATTATTATCCCCGGAATCTTCAAATAATTTCTATCCAAATTTCTTTGTATCAGTATAGAGTTTAAAAGTGTTCCACCACAATAAAATCCAAACACGGAAAAGAACTTGCATATGAAATTAACGGAAAACCCCCAACAGAAGAATATTTATAATTATAATGACTCTTATAGTGAATGACCTCATTGTGATAGTGCGCCGTATATTTTATTTTTATGTCGGTTTATTATCACATAAATATTTTAGACCGATAAAACGATAAAATATTTAAATTTTTCAAATTATTGGATTTATGAGTGATTCTATTTTTTCGACCAGGTAGCTTTTTTGATGTTAAGTCGCTAACAATGCTCCGTCCCTTCGGCTATTTGGCTTAAGATTTTCCCCCTTCTTCTATTACCCCATTGGCTATTTGGCCAAAGATTTCTCTCCCCTTCTACTGAGTGACATCCATCGATCAAACCTGTGTTGAACGATATCCAGTTACAGGATGAAGCAAAAAGAATCATTTTCTCTCCCGCTCTTCTCTCAGGGGTTCTCACAACTGCAAGAACTAGACGTTATCTTCCCTTTCTGTTACTTCTGGGTAGACTAGTAGGTGATATTGGAAGGTCTCTGCTGTTGGGACGATATATTCAGTCTCTTCCGGTATCCATGGGTTAATAAACTAGTTTTATTCGGATCCCAGTCGTTCACGCAGATGAGGTATGAGCTTGAGCCTCCATGCATAAAAATATCGTTAGCATGATTTATGGTTGTTTCGTATGATTAGACTGATTTTAGGTTTTCAGTGCAACTTAAGTTTTTTCTTATCTGTCCTTTCCCCTTATCAATCCACTCGATTGATATCTCACCTAGTTAACCTCCACGGATTTTAAAAGCGCGAATTCGTGTAGTTTTATTCAATAATGAAGTGCTCCTATAAAAAACAGCTTGACTTTTGTTCTTGGTTTTTGCTTGTGTGTCCAGTTTGGTAGTGTTGAAACACTGATGACGTCTTCACTCGTCACCCGAAAGCATCGTAGATATGTGGAATCTTCAACCGAATAGACACCTGGTTTTTCGGACTGATCTTAGGAAGCGCCTATTGGTTGTTATTTTTTCGTTACTCACGAGTTCGTTCACTTGAAGGACTGAGGATAAATAGCAGGTACCAAAAGGACATTTAACAGATCCCATTAATTATTCTTCAGATGAGCTTCATAGTACTGTTTCCTAGTGCAGATTCCCCTCGTCTTTTATCAATATCAATGTGAGGGTCATACGGAAGCCTGTCTGCGTGGCTATTTCCTGTCAGGATTGCAAGCGATATCTTCTCTAATCAGTATGGGTAACTGAGGTAATTGTGATTCTAGAACAGGGGGCTCCCCACTTTTTTGGAGACTACAAACAATGGTACTTCCTGCATAGACATATTAATCAACATATTCTTTATCACAGAATAAGGGACCAAAGATCTATTCTTCATTGTCTTCATAAAACTGAATGTTCCCAATCTCACTATTTTCCACAGACTACACAAAGAACTCCAACATGTGAAAGCCTTAACCAGCTCTTCGACCATGACTTGGTTATAAGGGTTGAATGCTCATTTTTTGGTGCCTCTTCAGGAATCATTCCAAGCCTAGTATAATCACTGATATTCTAGTATTTTCTGAAAGTAAAGAGATGCTCTCAATTTTGGAGTGACGGGTTATATTTTCACTCAAATATAAAGGGGGATAATAATTCTTCTTATTATAGACGGAAAACTCTCCTTGTAACAATATTTTCTGTCTTACTTTCAAAGTCTGTCAAATCAATGAAATTTTTTAAAACTTAAAAAAACAAATATATGAAAAATACAAGTAACTAGTGAAGTTTAAATCAAATTTACTTTTCCATAAACAAAAAAATTATCCTGCGTCGAAAAATATTTTTCATAATTCTAGCAAGTCATGTGCTACTTTTTGCATAAAAACGTATTTTTCTGACTATGCTATCCCCATGAAAATCGATCCCAGTTTAAATTTAGAGATTAACGGTTTATAAAAAATTATGTAAATTGTAAAAAAAATGTATTGAGACGTCAACATCAAGTGAGATTAGCTCAAATAGCCAGCAGGGCTCACGGAGATTTCCTGTGCGTGTAGAGATCCGATTTTTTAGAAGACCCAGGAATACCAGCACCGAGGGCTCAAGCGAACCTGACATTTCAGCTGCGAGCTGAATAAACTAAACATCGGGTAGGACCGTGTATTTTGCTTTCTTTGATCTCTCAGATTTTCTTTATTATCTGAATAGTCAGTGGTGTAAACGGAGGTTCCTTGAGCGGACTGAGATAAGATTTCCGAGTTTTTTAAGGAAGGTGTAGGAGAAATGTCCGAAGGCTCCGGAGACTTCCAGACAAGAGAAACAAAATTCAAATCACTTGGAGGTCAGTATACTACTGACGCTTCAATATTTTGGCTTCCCAACTGGTAAAAGGGATTAACAGAACTCTGAGGGAGGTCATTCAAATTGAAAGTGTCAAAGCACGTAACATCCAAACTAGGAGTTTCACAGACATGGACTGATCGTGGTCATTCAATCCGATCGATTCCCACCGTGTATATTCAAAATTAATAATGCAGAGATCCGCTCGTTCCAATCGAGACGGATTGTCTTTTTATCTGCACATCGGATTTTGCAATTTTAGGTTGTTTCACGCAGACAGGAAATAAACTAGAAATAATGTATATAAAAAACTCCACTTTCACACAGAGCCATGTTACTATAGCTCTACCCAAAAAGGACTAAACCGTTATTTTAAGTAAAGAACAGTAATCATAACTTATCAATGAGGCAGATCCAAGGAATGCTCTTCACTTCATTTTCCTTTTTGTTGCGTATATGTCATTTATAGACGACCCGGTTCCGCAGTGAAGTGTTCAGTGATGACTGCGCCACTCGTCAAGCAAAAACATCGTAGATGTGTGGAACCTCCATTTACAGCAGCAAGATCAACATATTTTTTATTAGGAAACATGCGTAGTTAATTACTGAGTCCAGCGGATATGATCGAGTGGCTGTTACCTCTGACTACTGCCAGGGATATCCTTTGGAAAAGCCACTCGGTTTCCCGATGCTCCTCGAGGTTTTGGTCAATAGACACCCAAGTGCTCTAAGGAAAGAGACCGTCAACATATTATTCTATAATTTAAATTCTCATACTTATGACTCTTTTTCTATTTTGTTAACATTTTTTCTGCAATCATTATTCCTGTTCTCAAATAGATTAAACACTAATTCTTCCAAAGTTTTCATTCAATATTTTTTATCAAAAAACTCTCGAGTCATCCAGCAAAACATTAGATTTATTCTACTCTTATTTACGTATTAAGTCTTTTTTTATTTTATAAAATTTAAAGATTGGATTTTTAGTGGAGCATAGAGTTGTTTTTTGAATTAACGAATTATTTCAAATACCACAAGTTTATATTGGATGATTCTTTGGTTGCATATATATTCGATACTTTGGAAACTCCTGAAGAGAGGGATCCTTCTTGGATGCCAACCAGGTATGAGCGTTTTTTAGTTAGGTGGATCCCATGACATATCTTAGAAATTGAAGAAGCAAAGAAAGAAATCCTTCGACAAGTAAATAACGGTGTGCAAATCGAATTCACAGCTAAACGCGAAACGACCGACATCACCAACCGCTACACTGCATGGTCTTCGGGTACAGGGGTTGTTATTATTTATTTTAACCCGATGCATTCCAGAGCGACCTCACCTTTGCCCTATATTCTACTCGTGCAGGACGGCTGACTGATTTACGGGGCCGCATTACCGTAATAAGGTTCTAGTCTCATAAGGCCCTCCATCCCCGGTCCGGTACGGTGATCTCCATAAATCCACGGTCCGTTACTCTGAAAGCCCTATTTTGCATTTCCTCGATCATCTACATATTTGTCTGAGCTATGGACGGTTCCCACGAGGCGCATTCATATGAAAAACATGGCTCGACGTGCTGTCTGTGCACTTTCATTAGGACCGGGTGAGTACCACTCTTATATATTCCCTATAAACTTTTTAATGCGTTCAGTTTTTTTCGCACTTCAAAAGAATGTTAAACTATGGATTTTTTTAAATTTATTATTATTAAAATAAATTAATTGAACACAGAAAATTTAATTTAAAATTAATTAGTGTTTTATTAATAAATAAAGTTAATAATCTAGAAAGAGTATGTCCCCTTATAAATCTCCGAAAAAGGTGTCTCCATCGTGGCTGCCTGTTTGGGTGTGATTCCTTCAATATAGGGGGACTCCACAGGGAACGGCTTCTTCTCCGGCTTGGGCCTGGATGTGTCAACAATTCTGGTTTTAGAAAAATATCCGACAGGCGGAGTATCAATATTAAGCTTATCCTTCATGCATTTGTCGAAGGGTTCCCGGTATTTGGTACATTTTGTGATATCCATGAAGTTCCCAGAGTAAAAGTCAACACAATTTGCATAGTCCATGAACACGTGCTCGCAGTTTTGTTTTATTTTTGTGAAAAAGCTCGTGAGCGCAGTTTGAGACCTTCACTCCTTCTGAGATGCACTTTCGAGGATCATTACATTCCTTTGAGCAGAGCATGAACTCTTTGCAGCAGTCGTCACAGTAAATGCCGAAATGTAAGGCCCCAGCTCGTAAAGCTGGAGAGGAAATGTTCAGCTCCTTAGCTTTTAACTCCTCATCTGAAGGAAACTCTACTTGTTTAGTAATCACCATATCGATGCTAAATTTGAATTATTAAATTTAAATATTTATGTAAATTACTTTTTTTAAATTTAAAATAAATTATAAGTGGAGTGTATCTTGTGCAGCACAGGAAACAATAAGAGTTATTAATTTTTTTCATTTCCCCCTGTCCTGGACAACGTCTCGTAAGGCGTCAAGGTCGTTCCCGTCTTTTAATTGTCTACCCATTCTTTGAAGATCTCTATCCAGCGTAACCGGGAGAGTATTTCTCGGGCCCCCCTGAAACGAGGTCCGTTAGCTTCGAAATAATCCTCTATGGCAGTATTTGCTGGTGCCTCCAAATCCATTTTTAGAATGTGTCCGATAGTCTCCACCTGTATGCCGTTATTTCTAGTGAGATAGGTTTGCTTGATGTCCTTGTATAAACCATTTTGCTTCTGACCCTTGAATGCCATGTCGAGGCATGAGTTCGTCGAAGCTGATCTCTATGGAACGAGTCATTCCATAATTGTCATTATCCGTGTATCTTCCCGTAATTGTCATTATTCGATCAACACGTACCGAATCACTCATTTAAAGTTTTCAAATCTCATTTCAACATGAATTTTGTCGACATTTTTAAATGAAAGCAAAAGAGGGTAGCACAAATAAAAAAATCAATCTACAGGATGACATCTTCACAGAAAAATCAAATTCGACAATAATATATACTGTTTTTAACTCGCAAACTGGGGCAGTAAAAAAACCCATAACAATACTTCTAAAAAGACACGGATAGAATATTTTTCCGAACATGCAAAGATGAATAATCAAAAGTGGAAAATCTAATTTATAAATATAGGATGATGCTAGTAACAAAGTCGATGTCAAAAGTGGACGTACGCTCTACTAACAAATGAATTGGAGAACATCCAAATGTGTAAAGTTCATGTTATTCCCTATGCAATAGAATTGCCTTGTAATAATTTCCACAAGAGAATCTGTAACAGATAAAAGCGGATAGAAATACACACGCTTACATAGAAGAAACTATGCTTAAAAGTTACTCCCATCTTCTCATGTCCTAGCGCGCCTCAATCTTATCCACCACACCGCATCACCTTAATTAATTTCTGGTAGCGTCCGCATTTAAAGGTTACGTTTTTATCAGCCACCTGTTTCCTCCACTTGAAAGGAAAGGAGGCTAAAAGAGACAAATCGAATAAGTAGTACATAAGTAACTTAACCAAAAATAAGCAAATTAATTCATGGGGGAATAATATTATCAATAAGAATGAGAATATATTAACGAGATAATCCCCACATCACCAAAATAGGCTAATCTAAGCGATAGTTTGACAGATAAACAGCAAAAATAGAAAATAATAAGCATTATTAAACATTAGCTTTTATTTATCCATTTAGTCCTTCCATGAGAAAAATGTGAGAATAATGTGTTTTACCAGTCGATAACAGCAACTTTGTCAGAGTACGCAAAGTTTAAGTAGTATTCGTTATTAGTATTAGTAAAATATTAAAATTAATATCGAATGCAGAAATTCACTAATTTAACTATAATTTTAAATAAAAAAATATAAAATTAAAATAAATTATTTTAATAATAAATTATTTAAATTTTATTAGTTGTCGGCTGTGATGTCGTTGAACGAATATTTTGAACCAAAGAAGACCAAAGTAAAGAGACTTTTAAAAGACACTCTTCAAGGTATAAGTTAGTATCACCACAGCTCACCAAACTACCGAACCAGCAGCTAAACGCAAAAAACTAGAGCCTTTAGTCCAATCAAGCAAGAAACCACTCAGAGAGAAATTTAGTCATTTGCTCACGCCTTCCCAGAATCTGATATTGCCAACAAAATACGAGATTTTGCTGACAGCCTTTAATGCCATGGAAACGGCGGTCTCCTTGATGCACAATCGTAAAGAAGATATCTACCTTGACAAAATAATGAGCTCTGTTGAAAGACTAACTAAGAAGACTTTCAATGAGCGGGTAGTTGGGCAAATCAAGACTGTATTTCCCTCCGCTTATACGTTCTCCCGAACTACCAACAGGAAGATACTTGTCAAGCCAAATTTTGGTAAACTTGTTATTTCATGCTGGCTAGCCTAAATTAATAAATAAGCGGGAAATTATCATTATGTATTTTTTGCTTAGTTGCTGTGTTTATTGTTGGCGAACTTAGTTTATTAAAATGGACGTAGAAACTCTATTTTAGAAGATGAACCGGCTCCCAGTGGAAAGTTTACTCTTAAAGTGATAACTGCGAGAAAAATTCGATTTCGTAGATTTTTGTTTGAAGCGACATTCAAACATCACAAGGTACTATAAACAATGTTATAGTTTAGGAATTTCTCGGCACATTGGAGAAGCCTTAGACGTGGATATTCTCAAAATACAACGATGGCACCCAAAATTTAGAATTGAATCAATTCCTGCAATCGAACCTGTTGAGTTGATAGAGGAGGACGAAATCCTTAAGAAAACGACAACGGCCAAAGAATTGGCAAAGAAGGACCTACCATTACGGGTTTTTTTGTATCTGTTAATGCAAGATTAAGGAGGCTGTTACTTCAGTGGCTAGTTCAGTCCAAGAACCCCAGAAACAGTCGACGCCTCTTGAACGTGCTTTAAGTGGATTACCAGCCCATTTGGTTGCCAAGGTGATGGTTGATGTGAATGCAGGTGCGTGAGAACCAGGGGAGGAAAATGGCTGGGAAAGCCAACGTAGATGAGGGGATTGATCTGAAAAAACGACTTGCTACGTTTGTGAGAATAATGAGATCGTACGAGTGTGATTTATTGCAGAGTGTTTGTCACTGAGAGGAAGCCGTCTCTGTTGAAGGAGAAGCTGATGGGAAGACTGATGGAGACATATGATGGTATGCTCTGTGAGGAGGAGATTGGGAGACTTATTAGTATGACTGAGGAGAAGTATGGTGAATGGGTGAAACAGTTTTGTACGAGTGAAGGGAATTATGTAAGTGTGGATAAAAATATTATTATTAATGATTAATAAAGTCTGTTGTGATTGTATTTGTTAATTCTGTTATCTCTGAGTTATATATGTGCTTTATTTGTAGAAGTGGATATGAGTGATTGTGGGTAATTGGTGGAGTAAAGTCTCCATGTCCTAAGCTTTCAATGAAGTCGTTAGATGAGTTTGAGGTGTGGCTGGTTTCTTTACCTTATGTGTGGACTTGATGGAATAAGTATCTTTCCGTGATGGTAAACGAGAACCCCTACTCTAGGATGTCGTGTGTACCTACACTTTCGCTTTAAACAACCCCCCTCAATGCTGGTGGTGTGCGTTTACATCATGTCATTTAAAATATGAGTGTAATAGTTAAGTTTAAACATGTCTCATAAATAGGAAGACGAATGCATTTTAGTTTGAAGAGATCCTCGCTCTTTTCTCACTTAACCCTCCAACGTCAAGATGTCTTCTAGTCATCTAGAGTAGATGTAGAGCCCTCTAGTAGATGAAGGCTTTTTGTGTCAGCTGTTCCACACTCAACATATGCTGATCTTGTGGATCTATTCTCATATCTACACATAAAGTTTTGTCATTGAATTGTTCAGATAGAGTGATGAGTGAAAAATGAGGGACAGTGAATTTTTAGTAAGTTTTTTTTATGATTTATAAAAATCCAACCATATCTACATTTCTATCCTTTCTGGAGAGCCACCCAAAATTTTCGTCTACGTCAGATAGGACCTCCTCCATATCGGTCTGGGATCACTTAGTTGGGAACTTTCTTTTTCCTTTTAACCCGGTAATCCTGGAGTAACACTAATAGCCATATTTCTCACAGCTCGTTATCTAACCGCAGACTTATATCCATGATTGTAATTAATTGGCTAATGAATAGATTACTCATAGTTGGTTTTGAAAACCTCATAATTTTGTTCCTCACAATTTCACGTGGATGTACCTTAATTGGGCCTTAATTAACTCCATTATATCCGTGGTTATTAAATACATTATCAGCCATATTTGGTTATAATGACTTCCATCAATCACACTTTATGTCTTTATCGTTTTGTCAAGATTCGCACTTACACTCTGCTTATCCAACGTGCGGGAGTTCGACAGGACAATAACGATAATATTAATGACAAATCAAACACCACAAGAGGCAATGACTGATGTCTACCATTAAACATACAAATTTCACGATTTCAAAAAAATGGTTGATTGTAATTCAGTTGCTTTCCGCGTCGAATCTCGCTACTGTCAATTCGGCTGAAAGACTACATGCATCTACGATGCTTTCTGGTTTGTCGAGTCACCCCATCATGAGTGAGATTTCACTTGTCTCAGGGACTCGCACACAGCCGAAAAAGTAATTTAAGACTATTCTTAATGCTCAACATCTTTCCTAGCTGTCCTTTCTTCTTAAATAAATTGTGTCTCCCTGCAAAATGTAAATTTTAACAACACAAATTAATCAAAGTGGGATATTAGACTTTCTATTCTCTGCGATCTGGAAAAATTTAATAAAACTCAGGACAAACCAAGCTGTACACTCAGAATATCGCTGCTGTACACTTAGACTGAGAGTTCTGCGCATCTACGATGCTTTGAGTTTAACGAGTGACACTGTCATAAGTGAATATTTCACTGCAGAACAGAATTGTCTACAAGGATCATGCAAAAAAAGAACATTCATGGGTACTTTCTACGATTAGTTAGGATAAGTGTTCTTGCTCTAGTGAAGTGTACGTTCTGCTTGTGTGGAGCATAAGTATTATGGCTCTCGCGGAAAGTTGTGTGCAACATTTTTCTTTACTTTAATGAAGAAATACCTATTTAATTTATTAACCCCGGATAGTCCAAGAAAGAAGTTTAAGTAACCTAGTAAAGTGTATCCAGTTTGCACTGCTACAGAAACAGAGTCGATCAGGAACCAGCTTGCAGTTGTTGGAAACCCCTCCAGTGGAGTGGCGAAGAGAGCAAATGATCTTTTTTCGTGCCAGCCTGGAACCTGAGACAGGTGGATCATATAACGCCAATCTAGTAGGAAGGTAAGAGGAGGAACAGTCGAAAAAACAGAAAACTTCAACAATTAGCCACGTAGCACCACATGGCGCCACGCGGAATACAAACCTCATTGGATTAAAACACAACAACAACAATTTAATGTATTATTAATTTTATCAACAAAATTAATTTTAAATTTAATATATATATTTAAATAAAATAATAATAATAAATGACCAGGTAGTTTTTTCTGACAATAGCTATTCGCGTTCAAAACCATACAGTCTTACATAGATTCTTGGTGACCTTTACGATTATTTTAACCTATTCGACAGAGTAGATCGTTGTGTGCCAAAGATTTCATAAACGTCTTAATATCAAATGTGGCAAAGAAAATTATCTTCCGAAATACTTCGGTACTTCCTTCTCTATGATTCTTTCCTTAGTTAGAAGCATGACCTGGGTCCGAGGCTGAATCGGCCAAATTTTTTGGAGACTACGTATCAATACGCATAGCTTCCCAAATCAGGTTCTGACATGTTAACTACCATTAAACATACTTAATTTGATTTTTAGATTTTCTGCGATCTCCCAATAACCTGCACAGCGAGTCTTGTGGATATTTATGGGATCTCCAATCTTAACTACTACCAGGACCTTGTCGATTCAAACAAACTTTATTAACAAAGGAAAGTAAAGAGGGTATCAATTTGAGGCTTCTTACTACAAGTCCTGCCACAGTTCGGAGTCTCCTCTGAAACCTCAGACCCCTCTTATGGTTCATTTTGTACCGCGACATGCGAGTCAAGAATGGCATTTCTTTTCAGGAAGTTTTCCGTGTTTTTCTCAGTTAAATCTCTGATCGACACTAATAACAAATGTTCGTCCTCACCTAACCTTCTGTCGAACCGTTTGCTTAGGGCAATCTTGATCCCAAGGTGAATCAAACTAACAATCCCCTGATCCTGAAGCGTCCCAAAAGAGCCTCATCTATGCAGGTCAATCCAGAAGTCGTCGCCAGAGACGAAATAGTCTCCTATGGAATAAAAATATGGATCCTCTTTTATGCCGGCCAGGCATCAGGCGTCTCCTTAGAAAGGTTGATCCAATGACTACATCAAAGGGAAAGGAAGATAAATTTTAACTAATTAGCCACAGCACCACAAGGCGCCACCGGCTTTTGTTGATTTAAACGCTCCTTGTATGCACTGTAATACCATCCTTCGACTCATAAAGGAAAGTATCCGTGAAAAACAAATAAATATCCGTTTTGAGTAATTTTGAATACGAGACACTAATGATTGTTCAATGAAACCTAAATGCACATGCTCTGCATAAAAATAGTAATTCCGTAATACAAGGCAATCATAGGGTATTACACTCATATTTTGTAATCAAAAGAATTGTTATTGAAGCCGCTGTAAAAGAGTGCTTTATGCTATTCCTCTTAAAGGATTAAATTAATAGTGATTACTTCTATTCCAAATGAACGATTCCAAGAGGACTTGATCGATTTCAAAAAATTTGGGTACTCAAATGGGACAACAAATGGGTTTTAACTCTAATTGAGATTTACAGTAAATATGCCATTGTAAAGAAATGACTAATAAATCTGCGGTAAATTGTTAGTTATAAAAATTTACAAGGTTAATAATACATTTTTCCGAAATCTGCTATCAAGTCGATTTTTTTACACGGAAATGGAACAAAATTAAAAAAATTGGAATTTTTGTTTAGAGATTAAAATTACACACATTTTTAGGGATGCCAAATCATAAGTATTATATATTGTTCTTGCTTGGGGAATTATAGAAAGATTTAATCAAATTTTGACGAGAAATCTAAGTTAATGACACAAAATGGTAATAAAAACCGGAAACAATGAATAAAATAACAATTACGTACAACCCAACAAACCAATAGATTAACCATCTTCCTATCGCCAATATCTATTCTAAGTCCGGTCTCAAGGATCCTTGAAAGGCTTGTTTTGGAAAAAATACAAGACTCAATCTCAATACCTCCGACCCAGCACGGATTCCGGGACAACCATTCGACGACAACACACCTTACAACCCTCACATAATTCATTGCGGAAGGATTTAACTCCCCCAAACCCCATCAGAGGACAGTACTTATATCCGTGGACATCACAAAAGCGTTCGACTCAGTCCCTAGGAAACTTCTAACAAAGAAAATATATGAAACCAACATCCATCCGAACCTGAAACTTTGGCTTGGAAACTTCCTAAATGGAAGACGAGCACAAGTGCTCTGCAACAACATCAAATCAAGATCTCGCTATTTCCCAAATGGAGTCCTCAAGGCTCTCCACTATCACCCCTACTCTTCAATCTCTACATAAACGACATGCCACAAACCTGTAATGAAAACTGTCTAATCCTCTCTATGCCGACGATATCATTCTTGCCTCCAAGGACAGAAACATTCAATCAGCGACTCAGTTGGCTCAACAAATGCTCGATAACTTGGAACTATGGCTCTCGAAGCGGAGACTTGACACATCAGCAGCAAAGTCCTTTGTCACACTGTTTACCACTACAAGAGACAGCTCTGTATCGAACCAAAAGTCTTTATGAAGAACGAAGCTATCTCTATTAACAAAACACCGAAGATTCTGGGAGTAACCTTTGATCAGGGACTCACCTTTATCCGGCATGTTGAAAACAGAGTAACTTCTGCTCTGAAAAAATAAGAATTTTAAAAGTGCTCTCAAAAATATTAGAGATCAAACTGGGATCTTGCCACGATTTACAAACAATTCATCCGACCAACGATGACGTATGCAAGTCCTTCATGGGCAATGCAAATGTCACGATCTTCCACATTGAAGTTATCTGCAATCGAGGAGACTGCAATAAGGTTAATTGGACCAGATCACAACATCCAACCTATTGAAAATTTTTTAATTGAAATACAACGAAACTATTAAAGGAGGCTGTTCTACGAGCTGCCCTCTATTCCAAATACTATCGAATTATCTACAATCATACAGAAATTGTGAGCCGATGCCATGTCCTATGAGAAGAGCTGTTCAGGATTCTCGACCCCGCCGGACTCGTCCTCACCTTGTCGGGCTGGGATCACAACACAGAAGCGCATGCTTCAACCAATGAAACGCCATTCAAAATTGCGAGCCGTTTCAAAAATAAATAGATTAATTCCTCAAATACAAAGTTGTTATTTTAATTAAAATATAGTGAGAGTCTGAACGATCATTCTTTTTAATCAGTCGCAGAAATACACGTGGAAGATAATTAAATAGCATGGTACCTCTTCTTTAAACTATGATAGAAATAACAAATAATTTTGACATAACTTTCTGCCCACCAAAGTTTAATTCACCCTATTTCAAAAGGATAAATAAAAAATGATGTTCATCATAAAACATGACTTGAAAGTAGGAGATAAAGTATTTTTATAATTATTTTTTTGATTCGCATGGTAAAGGATTATGGAACCCGTCTTTAAGATAACCACTTTGAGATGCCTTATGAATAACCCCTGAGATTATTCATATTTTATCAAATAATCGCCAAAAAATAAATATTAAAAATTTATAAACTCAGATTAAAAGCTAATAATTACTATTACAAAAGTTAAATTTTCAACTACACACTTTTAGAAAAAAAATATTCAAAGTTATATTCACACTTAGAAAAATATTTGAGTGAATTTATTTCGAGGACCTTTTTGCAACCGATCCCCTACAAAACTATAGTAGTTAATCTCAGGTATAAATAATTAATAATTAATTGTGTACCAGGTATGATAATACAGTGTGTCTACCGCGCTTCCGACAATGTTGGACGGGCAAAGTGAGTCGACACAAGTAGCTTCCCAAACCAAAGGTTTCCCTTCTTCGAATCAGGTATAAATAACATCACTTTTCTATTTGAGTCTAAGAAAATTTCTATTTTTAATTTCGCGGTAAAATCTACGTTTTAAATAGGCCCAGCTGTGCTTATTCTTCTCGTCGGATCGATTTCTTGTTTCTCAAAAATTAATTTCTGCTAGTGTTCCTCTACCGATAAACTTTTAATACATTTTCGCCCCTCAATTACTCGTACTGAGCCTTAGACATTTTCTACCTAATCTGTCTCGCTATTGTCGAGATATGAGGTGGTCAAATTATCCCTATATATGACGGATCTCACCAATAAAGCAATTGATCCCCCAAAATTTATTAAATGTGTTATACATTAAAAAATTGAATAAATTCCACATATTAGATTAATATCTTTAATATGGAGGTGAATTTATGAAAACGTCGTAAAAGCCACTGTATCTTTCTCTAGCCGAGTTCGATCTCCCAAAATAATAAAAAAAATTCTGTTTTAAGTATTTACTACCTCCGAAAAATAGCTTGATCTGTCTAGTAGATTGGGAGATCCAAGTAACCCTCAAAATAATTTCGATTATTTGATATGGATCATTAACTATTCTAAGCAAATTACTCAAGATTTTGAGTGTCAGGGACTGACTAGAGATTAATTAAAATTTTTGTAAAGTAATTAAGTTTTTTACATTATTTAAACAATATTTATGTAATGCTATGTGGTTAGTATGTCAAAAATTATTTTCCCTCACTTTGTTGGCCTCATTGGATCCACTTTACTGAGGAAAGGCCAAATGCCTGGCAGGCATTAAGAGGATTTACTATTTTTTTCCCCGGGGACAATGTCGTCACCTGGAGACAAGTTCTGGAACACTGGAACGAGTCAGGATCAAGGAGTTGACAGTTCCCTCCATAGATGGTACACACGTTCGATCAAACTTCATCTAGAAAAACAGGTTGTAACAAGACTATGTCTTAGGTATTACTTACAATTATAATGAATTTCAGTTATATTATTTTTTACTTTTGAAAAGGTTTTTTGATCACTTGCTTTTTTGTTGTATGTGGGACACTTTCATTTCGATTTAGTGTTAGGAGGATTGAAATAAGTAATTTAACATTGCATTTTTAAGAGTGATTAAATTGTTAGTTTAAAAAAATTAAATTTTAATTTTTACCCACGTGGACTGTACCCTATTTTCCCAATCTCTATTAATGTCTAGAAATGATTAAAATTGAAAGTTTTGGAAATTATCATTGAAGGTCACAGAATTTGAGAAGACACGCTTAACATGGTTAGCGTTTGCAAACTCCCTTGACCAATTACATCAATTATTCAATATGAACAGTAGGTAATGGGACAATTAATCAAGTCTGAATCGATAGTAATTTTGTAAAATAGTTTATATTCCACTTAAGTTATAAATGCGAAAATAAATGAAAACTTTGAGATTATCTTAACCATTGAATTTAAATATTAATATATTTGGTAAAATAAGGCTGTGATACTATGTTATTAAATAATCATGCGCCAGTGGTCTAATGGTATGATGTTAGCTTGCCATGTTAGCGACCCGGGTTCGATTCCCGGCTGGCGCATTTTTTGTGTTTTAAAAATTATACAAGTTTTTTACTAAATGTTAACTTTTCGTTCTTATTTAAGATCGGCCTTATACTGAAAAATATAAATCACAACAATGGGATAATTTTTAAAGTTCTTATTTATTTTTTTAAAATAACTGACAAATTCTTATTAATAATTGTCGCATGCCATCGTGTCCGGCCGTGCTATCAAGTCCAGCCAAACTCTCTAAGGTAAAAATCCACAACCGATGTTAACACAATTTTCTCGATTTATGTGTTAATTTTTTTTTCTTTTATTATATAGATTTTTTAACAATTAAACAAATGTAAGTTGAGGAAGCCTGTTGCGTGGATTGCGAACGAGTTCCCTCGGAGTATGGCCATTCCAATATTTTGTCTTAGCCATAACCCTTCTCGTTGATCCCTTTAATGTAAAACACAAATATCGTCAGAGAAAAATGCTAATACATTTTAAGTAAAAAAATACCCAAAAAATTATACTAACAATTAGAAATAATATTTAATTTTAACAGCTTTTATTAAAAAGGAAATTAAAGAAAATCTCAGACAACTCTTATCGTTCATTCTGTGCTGCTACATAAGAGCCAATGATGTCATCTCTTTCTAGGAAGTTTACCGTCTTTTTCTCTTGCATCTCTTATCGACATTACTAGCAAATTTTATCTACATCTAGCTTCTCGTCGAGCCTTTTTCTCAGGGAAATTTGATCCCTGCTCTCCTCGATTTTTAAGAAGCAAGATAAAACGGTCTTTGTGTGCAGTGTACTACTATCCTTCCAGTCCACAGAGGAGTGATGGAATGATCGTACGTGAAAAATAAATATCCGATTCGAGTCTCAGTTTCCTCATAAGAAGATCGCATGGCGTGCGTTTTTCCGGAGTTTAAAATCGTATAATGTACTCCCAGTTTTTTAAAAGCTGTTCTGAGATACTTCAGGGATTTCACAGTACTGATTCCACATAGGGAACCTTGCTGATTTCCTTTTCCATTTTGATCGATAAACTTAGATTTTTCTTCTGACAATTTTAATCCTTGGAGACCATACAGTCTTTATCTCTTCCATATACACATTGAGTCTCCTCTCCGAGGTCATACTCGATCCCGGCACATCAGTACGTCGTCAGCGTAACTCATAAATCTCGTACTTTGAGACCTCGGAGACGGTAACTGGCCATCAGAACGTTACATAGCAGAGGGCACAAAATCCGAAGACAAGAAAACCAAAAATACTGATAAATACAAAAAAGTCATATTAAAGTGGTGAAATAAAATCAAAGTAACTTATACTAAATACAGGGAGGAGAAGAAGGATCTTCTGATTACAATTCCCCCCTCATCGGAATCAGAGTACTTCAATCGAACAAAGGACCCACAAACGTCATTACTGACGATTCCATTCTCATCACTACGTTAACCTCAGAACTACCTCACAACAAAACCATAAAAACTGATTTCAGAGACCACATCGATAACACGTGGGTTATCTTCGCACGATAAAACAACATTTTTGGAGGGAACAGGTTTGATTCTGTCCATCAGAATATACTGAGCACGTTCAGCGTTATTTTCAAGATCCCTTACAGGGAAACTAGAGCCTCTCCAAATATATTGTTGCCCCCTCCTTCCCGCTGAGGTTTCATCACAAAGTCTTGAGGACTCAGAGAGGCTTTGGCAGCCATTTGATCCCCGAGGGAGTTACAGTCTAGTGAATAAAGGCCAGCCATGGAGGATAACAGGAGTTCCAATTCAGAATCCGACTCTATGAATTTTTTCAGATTCTCCACCGACGCCAAGGCCTGTTGGACCTTCTTGGATCCTGCCAAGTGGTATCCGATTGAGGGACATTTTATACAACGGGACAATTCTACAAGACGACGTCCTTCCCAGTGCTGGAAACTAAAATATGCAGAGTACCGATTCTGAGGACATCAATTGAGGAGAGTAGCCTGTCCTGTAGTAAACGAGGACAACTTCGAATTGATCATTTCTTGGGAATAAAGCCGTGACTTACAGTATGAGACGCCCATCTTCGTCAATTTTAGAGTTCCTTCCAATATTAGCCATCGTTAGCCGCCTAACTTCACATTCTTGGGTGAGTTTCGATGAAATCTCCACTTCGGTGAGTGCCTGGTCGCAAATATTACTCTCAAAGTCGTCCACGACGAGCAAATTACCGCTTTCAGAGTCATCACACTGAAATAACCGATTCATGTACTTTCGACGACAGTAAAGATCAAAAGCCAATATAATGGAATCCGCCAATCTGGAAGAGATCATCTCCTTGGGGATCTTCCTGTAACAATATAAGCTTACAGCTTCGGGCGAAAGTCCTAGTTGTTTAGCCACGTGTTTATGTACGTCAGCTGCGGATTGACTCAGAGCAGCCATTCCAGCGGCAATTGTGTTCAGTTCGACCTGTTTTAGTCCGATTTGATCTCCATAAAGTCGTTCCTGTTTATTGAGAGTACTATGTCTTGCTTGAAACCCTTAGTTTGGGATTCCTCGTAGATCTTCCAGAGTCTCCCAATGAATGGATCGTGGCTGACCACACTGAAATTACCCCGAGGTCACTTTTTAAGGGACTCTTTAAGAAAATCATAATCGTTTGCGACTTTCTCGTAGAGCAGGTTATAATGATGTGCCAGTTCTTTACCATGATTGTAACGTGCAGCTGAAATTGGGACCGGAAACAGAGCTGTTGAGATCGGTTCTAACGTATTAGCCTGTTTTGAGGAAAGGAAGAGGATTCCTGGAAATGGGAATGATTGGTACCTTTACTTATTGAATAGTAGTACGCCCGTTTGATGAGATTGTGAATTCTCGAAGAACTTGACTCATTCAGAATCTTCAGATTATCATTGATTATTTTGACGTAATCAGATTCATTCATTAAGGAAAATATGATAATTGTATTTAAGTTGAATTGCGATAATCAGGTATTTATAGCTAACTAGCAGCGTAGTGGTTGGCTTCACTCTCAGTCTGGTAGCTCCTGCTAAGGGGTTTATATCATTCACTACCGATTTAGCCGACGCATAGTGGTGTTCTTTTTAAATTGCAGAAGGGATAGTCTCTGTTTTGGCAAAATAGATTTAAGTATAGTTGGAATTTAATCTCATTTGATAATTGATTACTCATGCATTATCGTATGGTATTTGGCTTTAGTATAACCGCAGTATAAAACCAGAAATAAAAATTTAAATAAATATTATTATTATTTTTTTGATAATATTTAAATTTGGAATGTTTATTGAATAAATATTTGAATTATCATAGGTCTAATAACAATCTATCATCATGACCTTCCTTAGTGGAAAAGATAATATTTAAATTAATTTTTTATATCACTATTTTGAAATTCAATTTATTATAATTTAAATTTTTTGAAAAATACCGGGTGGCATAGTGGTTAGGTGTCGGGCTAAAGTGGCTTAGGTTACGGGTTCGATTCTCGCTGCTGTTCACCTGGTGGAAAGTTCCACGCATCTACGATGCTAAAAGGGTTTGGCGAGTGACGCCGTCATCAGCGGATACTCACTGCGGAACTGGATTGTCTAGAGAGGACCCACACATAAGAAAAAAAGAAGTGAAGATAATTCCTTGGTTCTACGATTAGTTAAAAATTAACTGTTCTTTACTTAAATAAAGTGTGTGTCCTGCCTATGCGGAGCTATAGTTATTATGGCTCTCGTGAAAAGGCTATTATTATTTTTGAAAATACCTTTAAAACATGGCTAATACATTCACTGTGAACGGCTGGAATAAAATAATGAGAACTCCCAATTAGAGTAGAAGCATCATATAATGCCTAACACATTTCTTCTCCTGCCAGACTATCAAGACATTTATTGATGAAGCATCCTCATTTAAAGGATAAAGATATTTCCTTTTTTCAAAACAAATTAAATGCATCTACAAGGTGCAAGTTTGAACTGTCTAATTTTGCCAAAGACGACAACTTAAATCGACCATCTTGAAGTAATTCATATTTTTAATTGAACAGGTGAGTTGTCTTGTAGCACGTTTGGAGAGGCACATACAAGAAAATCTTATAAAACCATGTTCAAAAAAGATCATTGAGTGTATTTATAAAAATGTCTAAGAAACTAATCTTGTTTCTTTGTCAAATAACACTACTTCAAGGCGAATTCAGGAACTTTGGAAAATATTGACACAGTTGCTAATTCGTTTGAATAATTCTAATGATTTTCCATTCAAATTGATGAGTCTACTGATGCTGATGGATTGGCAGTTTATTGGTTTTTATTCGAAACCCATTTGACGATATTATTGAAGAAGACATGCTAATGTGCGAATCGTTGGGAAGTAGTTGTACTGGGGAAAATATTTTCAACACTATTAAAAATTATTTTTGATGAATCAAAATACGCATTGGGATGCGATGCAGTACTTCAGGACATCTAGTAATTTTGGATGATAACATTGCGATTTTTTCCAGCGACTTATTTATGTGAGTCGGGTTTTCAATATATATGCCAAAACTTCCCTGATATGAGGATACAGTTGTCAACAATAACTCCTAACGCTACACATGTATGCTATGATAAAACTTTGCCTCAGTGTTCATATTAAAATTGTTTTTGGTTATTTCGATTATGTTTTAAGTAAATCGTAAAATTTGAATTGTAAGGGTTCCGCAAAAAATAAATTAACCCAAAAGGGTTCCGCGAGCACAAAGTTGGGAACCACTGCTTTATTGTATAGCGAAATGGATTGAAGATACGCACATTCCTTTTGGAGTTTTGACAGCGAAATGTTGTCGTGGAGATCTGAGCTATAGTAATACTGCTGTTGATTGAAAGATGTTCCTACGCAAGTATGAATAGACTATCCCAATGTGGAACCACTAGACAATATATGGGCTCGCATTGTGCTGGGATAAGTATATAAAAGTAATAGAAGTTATGTGGAGAGAACGAAATGGTTGTTGTACTCACCCATTCAAAGATCTCAGGCCATTGTTTTGTTCCGGCCTACTTCTGTTTGGATGAAACGGCCACTATCGTGATAATTTAAAAAAATTTATTTATTATTATTATTATTTAAGCACTTCACAAGAGCCATACTAATTATAGCCCCGCATGTGCAGCAAAAGAAACAAGGTTAGATGTCATCCTTTTCCATGCTCCCTGTTCCTAGCCAAGGCTCTCATGCTGTCCAGGTCGTCGGCATTTGTTAGGTTTTTTTTATACTGACCAGGTCTTTTTAAGACTATTGGCAGTGTTGTTCTTGGTCTTCCCGATAGCGGCCTTCTTCACTAACATAGTATGTTTCCATAGATATGTTCGGTGGGGAAGTTAATTCCATCCTCAAGCACGTGTCCGAAGAGCCTCCATCGGGATTCCAGTACTTCTAAGCTGATAGGTCTAGTGCTGCATCTCTTATATAAAGCATTCCTAGATATTCTCGTAGGCCAAGTAGTTCCTGTTATTTTTCTCAGCTGACCTCTGTGGAACGAGTCTAGTTTTTTTCATATCCGCTGATGAGGTCGCCCAAGTTCCAGCGTTATATAAAAGTACGGGTTTTATGAATGAGTCGTATAGTAGGATTCTCATTTTTGTGTCGATGCCTTTTTGATTGAGCCATAAATTCTTCAGTTTATATAACGCAGCATTGGCTAGAGTTTTCCTACGTAAAATATCTTCGCTATCTCCCATAAGTGAACCGAGTTTCTTTACTTGTCGCCACTTCTCTTCTAGGACGTTACTCATCCTTCTTATCTCTGTGAGTTCTGTTTTTCTCTGTTCACAGTAAGAAACCATTTCCCTAGTACATCTGGTGCTTTTTCTAATAGGTTTTCCAGGACCTCTTTGTCTTCAGAAATTAGGTCTACATCGTCCGCGTAGATTACTTCTTCCGTCTTTCCTTGGTATGACGGTCTAAGTTCCCTCATAGCGGCTTCCAAATAAATTGTGAATAGTAGAGGAGAAAGAGAGTCTCCTTGTGGAGTGCCCGTATTTGTTTCAAATTTTCTTGAATAGGTTTTTCCGACTCTCACAAGGAGCTCAGTGTTAGAAAGTAGAATTCGGATCATCCTTAGACTCGATTCATCAAGAAATCCGCTCAGTACCCCCATTAATTTGTTCCTGTTAACCGTATCAAAAGCTCTTGATAGATCAATTCCCAAAATATTGGTGGCGTTACGGTATCTTTGATATGTTGCACACCTCCATCTGTGACTCCAGACCGCATCAGCTGTGGATCTCCCTTCTCGAAAACCACTTTGACTATCTGGTAGGTATTTGTAAGCAGGTCCTTTTATTCGTTCAAGCACAATGTTTGCCAAGACTTTGCGTAATGAATTTAGTAGTATGATGGGTCGCAAATTTTCGAGCGGTCCTCTGTTTTTGTTAGTTTTTTGTATGGGGATTAGTAGTCCCGTACCCAGAGGTAGAGTTGAGTTAGTTGAAAACATTTCATTTAGTAGTGTAGCGATTTTTTCAAAAAGGAGGTCAGGGCCGTATTTCAGTAGTTCTGGGTTTATCGCATCTGGTCCGGGGCTTCTGTTATTCTTGAGTTTTCGGCAGGCCGTTTTGATTTCCTCGGCCGTGATTGGTATCTTAAGGGGTCTTGGCCTTCCATCAAATGGGTGGATTTCTATGGTTTTGATGTTGAAAAGCTTCTCAAAGTGAGCCGCGATGGCTTCAGTTTGTTCTTTGGTGTTCAGTATCAGCTTACCGTTCTCGTCTTTTATGGTTAGTCGACTTCGGTTTGTTCGCCGCAGCAAACGGGCAGCGACGTACACCTGTGCGTTGTCTTTCACTTTGTTTACTTCTTCTATACAGGAGGCTATTTCTTCTATGAAAAGCTTCTTGTTCAGACCCTTTATTTTTCTTCTGACACGTTGTCTTTCGCCTTGAAGGGCTTTTATCGCATTAGTGTCAGTGGCATTTGATTTTCTCATATTTATTTCTTTTAGACTTTTCGCAAGCTCAGGAACATCTGGATGAATAGCCTTCAGGTGCATTTTACTATTCTCCCTTTTGCCAAGACATGCTTCAGCAGCTTCGTTGATGGTGTCCTTTGTGCGTTTCCAGGCGTCTTCTAGCGTGGTATCCACCAATACGTCCTGCAAATTAGTCTGAATGTATTGTTGATATCTCTCAGTAGTCTCCGGTTGAGAAATCAGCCTTTCAGTCGCGTAGTCGCCTCTGATTTTTCAAATTCGTGATTTTTTGCATTCCTGTATTTATGGCATGTTTTTTCAGGGTGAAGGTCGCAATAACCATCTTGTGGTCGCTGACAGTCGTCGAACCTTCATATGAACGTGCGTTTACTAGAAGGTGTTTGTCTTTAGCCCGGCATATGACATAATCGATTTGGTTGTATATTGGGACCAGCTTTCCTTCTGAGTTCCTTCGCTTCCCCATCCACGTAGTTTTGTGGCAGGCAGGATGCGTAAATGCAGTATTGCATAGGAAAAGGTTGTTTGCCATACAAAAGTGACCAAGTATTGTCCCGGGTAAATTTCTTATTCCACGTCCATGTTCTCCCAAGAAAACATCATCCGGGTTATTCTTCATCCCGACTTTTGCATTCAAATCACCAGCAATGAGTATTAGTGATGACGACTCATATTCGTTGTACGTCCGTAACAGTGTTGAATAGAAGTCGTCTAGTTCTGTCGGATCTTTCGCTACTCTCCCGCAGTGTGGCGCATAAACATTTACAATTGTCAGAAAGCTCTTCGAAGGAGGTAAGTCGTTTAGCCGGATTTGTATAACACAGATCCTGTCATTCACACTCCATATACGGTGGACTGCACTTGTCAACTTTGAGTGGATGGCAAATCCAAGTCCATAATGTTGAGTCGCTCGGCTGACATATAATTCGATATTCGCCAAAGTTTTCATCAAGGCTACAAGTGACTTTCGTCTCTTGTAGACACCCAATAGAAACGTCGTATCTCTCCAGGTCATCACAGAGAATCTTCCTCGACCAAGTCGTAGATAAGCCTCTAGCATTGAACGTAAGGACTTTTAGACGAGATGCATCCCTTTGTATCCATTGCCTTTTAGACATTTTCCTCAATTGCGATCCAATCAAGAAACGAGGCACGTCACCACCTCACCAAAAAAAAAAATTTAAAAAAAGTGTAGATAAATTTTAAAATAGTGATATAAAAAATTAATTAAAATTTTATATTTTCCACTAAAATTTATATTTATTCTTTTTTTTATAATAATCTAAAATTCGATGTTGAGACGCCTGGTTCCTTCGACGCCTGCGACGCTGGAATTCTTGAGTAGTCTAAAGAATCGATTTCTGCACAGACAGGAGATCCCCTTGATCGCTGCTGCTATTTTATTTTAATAAATAATTGTTTTTAAAAATTGTGTTGTTCAAATATTGAATAAGCGTTTATGCATATTAGATGCTCTTATTCATATATACTGGCGAACAACTAATGCTATAAACAATACCAGAAGAAAAAATTTCTCAGATTAGAATTCCTTCCAAAGTAATTTTAACAAATGGGGTTTTTTCCAATTTCAACATTTTCATGCAAAGAAGAGTTTGTTCTCTTCTTAACAGTTATGTCTTCAATAAAGTATCCCTTTCTTCCGATTAACACTCAAAGAAAATGCACGGTAGTAGCATCATTTATGTTCCTCAAAACACAACTCTCTCGATTGAATCTTCGAAAATTAGACATTTTGCTTATTTCTTCAATCCAACTATCAAGTACAGTAAACTCTCCGAAATATGCCATTTTTGGTTCCAGACTTTTGCGGCAAATTTGGGAATTGGCAAATTTCATAATTTAATCAATAATTTTATAATAGTTATTGGGATATTTATCATTGCTGAAAATAGCTAAATTTAATTTTTTTCTTCTTAATCTATTGCATTTTTTCAGAATAATTTATTGACAGTAATTAGGATTGTGGTTTCAGAGCATGCGATGTCTTTGATATTTGAATTGATTGATTCGATTATGCTGAATTTTTAGATTGATTTAATAATCGGACATTTTAGTAAAAACAACTAATTAATTCATTGGGGAAATGCGCTCTCAGACGACCCAGATTCTCGAAAAGGGAAGACTTCTTCCTCATGGCTTCAGTTGTCTCAACTCGTATATATACTAAACAGTTGAAAACCTTTAGCTTAAAATAACTCTATTTATTTAATACCAATAAATATAACATTTCTAAATGGATGGGTAAAATCCTTCTCAATCTGATTGAGTACATCGTAGTTTCAACAAACGTTGGCAACATTACACGATAAATGTATGTAACTCCTCCTAGTTGATGCTCCAATGATTTGCAGTTTGCACTGTAGATGTCCACATTTCCAATTATTATGTCGTGACCTGAATACTAAGTATCCTATGTGGTTTAAGAAAAAGCTGGGAAATCCAAAGGAAACGAATTATTATTGAATGTGGATAACCCAATAATCCCTATATTCAATACAAGAACTCCTTACTCAACAGATAGCATGGCGTTCTATCCTGACTTTACATTTCACATATCAAGATCACATTGCCAGTTGGAATGAGCTATACGATATCAGTAGTGATCATACGACAATGCTTATCACAATTAAATTGTCTACTGAAAGGAAACCTTTATTATATCTGACTACAAAAATGTTTGGCTACTACCTATATAGTTTTGACCTGACTAAGCTTTTAATAAGGCCTTATTCTACTTCAATAGTATAGAAGATTTGGGGTGTAAAGGATGAAGAAAAAAAGAGCAATCCAAAGAATAACCAAAACAACAACGATTTATTAACAAAAAAATTAAGGAGTTTTTTGGAGAGTATTTCATTCGAGTCTCCCTATAAGGCTTGGACTCCACACCAGGACCCTTCCTCCTTTTTTTTATTTTTTTCAGGACGTTTTCTCCCAGCTTTATATACGTGTCCTGGATCTCTGATCTCCTCCTGAAACCATTGATCCGATCCTCCTTAATTCTGCTAATCGATTCTAAGAGCTTGTTTTCGTCCTCGCTTAAAAAGTCTTTCAGTTTCTTGTTTAAGGAGAGCTTAATTGCATCTCTCCTAGTCTTCTCTAAGAGGGATATGATCTTCTCCCTCTTCTTAATTGCAACTCTCCTAGCTAACGTGTAACTTCCGTGTACATATGAGCGACTGAAAGGCTCTCTTTCTCATTCCCTTCATATCGTCCATGTAATCTTCTGCGCGTCCATAGTCGACCCCCAGGTAGCGCAGACTGTGTGCATTGTTTACTCCCAGCGTGTATTCTTGTTTCAGGTGCTTTTTCACATTGCTTATTCGGAGTGCGCAAGATTTTTCATCAAAGAGCTTTAGCCCTCTCAAATGCTCAATCTGGTCAACATACTCCCGCATTCTTCTTCAGAAATAGAAGATTTTAGAAATGTGTCCACCACGATTGTGTCATCCGCATAAATAAAAAGACTAGTATTAAGATTCCTCGGACGTGTAAAAATATATTAAACTTCACAGCCTCTTCGGGACGAAAACCCCACTGTTCCGGAATCAGAAAGTCATTCTTTTCTATATGTCTGCTTAGCCTTTTCGAAAATAATACGTTCAATCACTTTCGCGAAAAAACATATTAAGCTAATTGGTCTTTAGCTTGCCGGATCTCTCTTTGGCTTCCCTGGTTTTGGAATCATCTTCACAACAGCTTTCTTCCATATTAATGGGAGGTGGCCAAGTCGTAAACACCCATCATAAAGACATCGCAGATAGTCAAATATATTTCCGGACCCTCTTTGATGAGTTTCATTGATATGTGGTCATATCCTGGAGCATTGACCTTGCATGTCTTCACTTCAAAGACGTTGACAGTGCTATCAGCAATAGGCAGTTCCTGTCCGAGTGTTTAAATATATCGGACACATTATCTTTTGATAGACTTCCAAAAAGAGGGATTCTTCATATCAATTTTTGCAGCCTCAGCCTTCCATATACGGTCAGTCTACTACTTCCATATACTGCTGATTGCTTCCTTCATCATCCTGATTCTGGCTGATATGAATTCTCCGTCATTTTGTCAACACAACGCCTTTGCTTTGCCCTTAGGCGATTCCTCTCACAAATAAACTCATAATAATTGGCGACACAAAATAATGATTATTTTTTTGAGAAAACCCTCCGTGCAAATAAGTGAAGATATGACTGCATGAGATTCGTTAGTTCTCGACTTCCAAAGAATAAAAGCTGTTTATAAAAAATAAAAAAAAATAATATAAAAAATCATAATTATTGGTTTTTAATAATAATTTAATAAAGTTTTTAAAAATCTAATTAATTCACACATTTAGTAAGAAATGCAGATTCCCTCATTGTATTCAATTTGCATAAATAATTTTCGAAAAAAGATTGATTTGAATAAATATAACAACTTAAATTCAAAGTCAAAGATGATGATTTCTGAAAGAATATATTATGAGATAGAATATTTTAGTGATTCGATTCACAGATGATATTTTCAATTTTCGATGATTTCTCGATTTTGAATAAATGTACAGAAGTACGTTACAACATTTATTGCCTCGATTTGACCAAAATTCCCATTGATATTAAAGATTTAGCAAATTTGGGCAGAAATCTACCAAATTTAATAAATGTCAAATTAGCAAAGATAGTATCTTCTGATAATTCGTGTCCACTGACGTTTTCTCCAAAATAATGTAATTCTTTCACTCTTTTGGATTATGATGACCCAATCTTATTACATTTGCTAATTAAAAGTGGATTCAGTGAAATTAGGTCACTTGAACTTTTTTCAAATTCTCGAATAAAAAAAAGAAATCTTACAACAATTTATAGTTGCACAATCAAATTGATTAAAGAACTCGAAAGAATTAATTTTGACAATATTATGATTTCCAATTTCGAAGATTTTTCAAACAGCCTGAACAGTCCCGAATCATTAAAGTTTTTTGTTTGTTACATTAAGATACTTTTCGTATACAGACAGCAAGAATATCTCTAAATTAAGATGTGATTGCACACCTTTGTTAAGATTAGCCAAGAATTTAGAATTCTTTGATTTGTCTGGATTTAAAATTGATTATAAATTATTAAATCCGTATTTTACCTACTGAATTTTAGAGAACTGTTCGAAAGAGGAATTCAAAAAGTTTGTGCTTATCGAATTTCGCAATTTTTCAAAAATAATGACAAAGTCATATAACATGATTAATTGTAGATCGAGCTTTAGCCCTCTCAAATGCTTAATCTGGTCAACATACTCCCGCATTCTTCCTTCAGAAATAGAAGATTTTAGAAATGTGTCCACCACGATTGTGTCATCCGCATAAATAAAAAGACTAGTATTAAGATTCCTCGGACGTGTAAAAATATATTAAACGTACAGCCTCTTCAGGACGAAAACCCCACTGTTCCGGTATCAGAAAGTCATTCTCTTCTATATGTCTGCTTAGCCTTTTCGAAAATAATACGTTCAATCACTTTCGCGAAAAAACATATTAAGCTAATTGGTCTTTAGCTTGCCGGATCTCTCTTTGGCTTCCCTGGTTTTGGAATCATCTTCACAACAGATTTCTTCCATATTAAAAAGAGATGGCCAAGTCGTAAACACCCATCATAAAGACATCACAGATAGTCAAATATATTTCCGGACCCTCTTTTGATAAGTTTCATTGATATGTGGTCATATCCTGGAGCATTGACCTTGCATGTCTTCACTTCAAAGACGTTGACAGTACTATCAGCAATAGGCAGTTCCTGTCCGAGTGTTTAAATATATCGGCAGACACTTTCTTTTTGTCACTCGTATTTCTTTTTGAATAATTTGGTCAATGCAATTTTTTACTTCGAGAATAAGGATGAGCTGCTTTGTTATACTATACATTTTATTTGTGATGAGGACTCTTATATTCGACCTTCACTTAATAGACGATTTTTGAGGGTATTTGTCAAGTGTAATTCAGTTTATTTGCCGGTTGTTGAGAACATCAAAAAATCCTAATGTTATTAAAAAAATTATGTAATTGTGTTTGTATATAAAGGTATTGTCTAATAATCAAAATCAGCGTTAATTTCATTTCTAAATCATATCGATGGTTGGAGTTAATTTTAAACTTAGCCTTGTTTATGAAGCGATACTTGTTATTTTAAAAAATTACTGCAGAGATACTAAGGTTGTCATGATTTTTAAAATTTTTAGTTCATAAAAGATTTAGAATATTTGATGTCCATTATACAACCATGGACATTATCAAATTATGTATTTTAGCTAACTCATTATAGTTTCTGTCGATTTCATTGTTTATTCAGACAATCTTAAACCAACTTCATACGCCTATTGATAACTATAATTCATTTGATCTCTTATATTTACCGATTTGATAAATGATTCATTTTGTACTATTTCTTGGATACTTATATGGTCTCTTCTTGGTAAATTGTTTTATTTAGTGATAGATGATAACCTTAAAAATGGTACCTTGTTTGTCGAGTTGGGCGGGATTAATTTAATTCTAGATTTTTTTCTAGAATATCCTGAAAATAAAAGCATTTTATTTCCAGTTTTTAATGTTATTGAAAATCTAACTAAATTTAAGAAAATTCGACCTCTTGTTTGGAACAGTAGGTTGATTCATTATTTAATGTATATTCCGAGTTATTTAAAAGGGAATACACCCATGATAATGGCCCACATATCTATAATAGAATCTGCGATACTTTGTCCAACTTAATGATCGATTCTATTGAGATTCTTACGATCAAAGTTTGTCTGAGGAGATTCTTGTGAAAATTTCTACGTTTACAAAATGGAATAGAGATGATATCTTTTATAACGACTATCAACGGTATTCGATATATTTAATGAGGTCGATTGATACTCTTGTCGAACTTTTTAATGAACAATTGGACCAAAGATTATGGCTTAGGGCAATATGGATTTGCTATAGAATGATTTACAATTTTCGTAATATTTGTTAATGATCTAGCACACATATTTGTGCCAATGATGAGTTCTAAAAATGTCCGTAATAAAATCGTCAATGTATGCTTACTTTCAGATATGAGACGTTTACATGAAAATGCTGGAGAGGTTATAGAATTATATGATGTATGGTTACTATTATTTTAGAAATATATTTTGCATAATTATATCGCTGTTATAATAATTAATATTTTTTTCAAGATTTTGTTAACATTTTATAATTAGTCAGCAAATAAATCTAAAAAAAATTTTCCCAATTTATAATTCAATTTTCACCATCTGGAAATGAGAAAAGGTGATATATGGTTAATTGTAATGATTTTTTAAAATAGTTCAAATAGATATTCTCTAATATTAGAATTTATTTATTCTATTTGCTGTAATTCTAGATTTATATAAAATCTTTTGATTTTTAATATAATTTAATTATAAATGATATATCTTGATTTACAAAATTATTCAGAAGATTCCTAGAAATTGAGATTCGTGTAGATAAAAAATGAATAAATAAAAAGTAAAAAACTTTGATAGGATCAAGTTTTATTTTTACGGAAACACAACTAAATCTAATTTATTATACGCTTCTAAACTTTTCTCATCTTGAAAAGGAGCCGTTGACCTGAATTCAATCCGTTTCCACCTCACTCAGGATACCTGGAACGTCATTGAACTGCACTGCAACTCCAAATTAATTGGTGTTGTAACCAAATTAACTTCGATATTGTGCACCTTATAAATCTACATTTTCCTTCGTTATCATGCTTAGAATCCCGAAATGTAATACGAACTCCAATAGGTTTGATGAATGAAAAAAAATACAGCGAATATTTGTTAAGAAATGAATTGTGGCTATTTTTGAACAGACTTCATAGTATTATTTCTCACTTGATATATAGTCTTAGGGGTTTCTATTATCATCACTACGTTAATGAGGGTTAATAATAATTTAATTTTACACGTACCCCCAGTAATGTTTGGCCGCTTCAGCGCCGGACCCAGGTCATGCTTCTAAGAAAACTGAAGATCGGGGTCGAAAAAGAAGAAAGTACCGAATCATTTCAAAGGATCATCTGTTTATCCCGTTAGCCGTTGAGAAGTCAGTAATTCTTGGTTCGTAAGCGGAAAACTTAGCTAATCAGATATTGTCAATGATCCAAGAGGTCACCAAGGATCTTGCTGATACTGGACGGCTTCGAGAACGTGTCAGAGAAAACAGCACTGTTATTTAAGCTAACTTTATTTTTTGTTTTTATCTATTTTTAATCAGTTTCTTAGTTTATAATTTTTTGCAAAAATTTAATAAAAACGAATAAGTGGCTACATCGTCATCAAGCAATAAAGAGATTTTTGTCTTATAGAACTGTCAATCATCCAATAAGCGTTTATTTATAAGAAGATTGCCAACTTACAAGCAACAGTTACAAAAACCCTCCAACGTTTCTCGACTATCTTGTTACAGTCGACAATACTCGAGATGCTTCTGAAGAGAACGGACCCTCAAACGATAAATTAAGTTATGAAAATTGCTTGGAGAAAACTGGTGGAACGGATAGCAAAGACATGACACAAGCGGAACCCTAAGTAATCATATGTTTAGTGTTTTAACTGAGCAACTAGTAATGTTATACAAAAATTACGTTGAACCATGCATTTTATGTTTCTCCTGGAGTTTATTCATTCATTTCATGGAAAAATATTTATGAAATCGCAGCTATTCAGTAAAAGGCATACAGAATAACGGAACAATAAATTCCTGGGCTGAAACGACTGGAGACGAACACTTCTGAAACCCAAATTTGTATAAATTGTAAAGGGTTCCCGTTACATATTGGTCATGAATTTATCCACAATTAATTTTGTGTAACTAACTTCAGTGCGCTATAACAAAATGCTTAAATTTTATGGTGGAAATCTTATTATTATTATTAACCCCAGGCTTACAATAGTAAGCCCAGCACAAACAGTCATAACTAACTAATCCAAGAGAGGAACCAAAGGGAGAACTTCTGCTTGTGCCGACCAAATCATCTTCCAATAGTTCATTACAGGCTTCCGAAGAGAGGTGGAGAAGTAGGTCCGCCCTTTTCCATATTTGTCCCACTTCCTACCGTGCGGACATCACTTCATTCTTCAGCGGAATAGTTTTCATAATGCAATATTCACCAGAGGATTTGGTCAGGGAGGGAGGTAGGAAGATCCCATTTAACTACAGTGTCGTGGCAGAAAGACTCGTCGCCTCAGGGTGGGATCTGTTTGACAAGAATTGACTCCATCTATCGGATTCGAACCCACGCAAGGTCAGCTCGAGTTGCGGAGAGCTCGAAGTTCCAGAATCTTCCTTTTAATTCCATTTGTATTTAGTTGTAGAATTATTAAGTCTCCACGTGGACCAGGGTTCGTTTCTATGTCGCCACATAGCAGGATCAAAAGTCCAGAACAATGATGACACAATACGGAGTCGGAGGCACATAAGTTACGGAAACCCCCAAGAGGTGGGGGAAGTTAATGGCTCTTTTCGTTCTTTTCCGGATTGAGTGACACCTTATCGGGTGAGTCACAAGACACCACGTGATAATTAAATAAAACATTAATCTAAGATATCGAAGGTGTTCTTAAATTCTTGTTATTTTCATTTTGATTGAATGTGAGTCACTGAGCGAATCCTTTGATGGAAGAGGGCGACCGTAGAACGTAAGACGAAATGAAAGAGGACGGATCTACTTCTTCATCTGTCTTTGGAAGTGGAAGCCTGTAATGAAGTATTGAAAGATGGATTTGGTCGGCACAAGCAGATGGTTCTCTCTTTGTTCCTTCCTTGTATTAAATAGTTATGACTGGTTGGCTTACCATTGTAAGTTTGTGGTTAATAATAATGAGAGTCCTAGAAACAATCCGGTACCGCACTCGTGAATCACTGATGACGGCCTCATTAGTCAATGAAGTGGTATATAAAATTTTATTTCCATGTACTAAATTGTATTACTCAATATAAATACTTTTTTGGTTGAGGTGACGACATCTCTATTGCACTATGTCTTATTCGTATTCTTTACCGACTTCTCCGTTCACTCTGGGAACTTTCAATTACAGAGGACTTAAACAACCTCACAAGAAACACATACTGGTATGCGACCTAGCCACAAGTAGATAGGACTAAATAACAGGTTTAGAATATACAAAGCTTTTGTCATCCTGGTGATAACCTACAACTCTGGGAGTTGGGGAATCTCTAAACGGGAAATGGATTGTCTTAACTCCTTTCACAGATCTCAGCTCAAATCGGTAATCAAGATTAACTGGCCTATGAAGATCTCTGATGCAAATCCTTTATAATAAATGCAAATACGGCGTGCTGTAGATGATGTTTTCAATCAAGACGTCTAAATGACCAGGTCCCCGCAAATTTTGTAATGGTCAACTATTTCGCACACAAAGGAGTCGGATTTCGCGAAAGGCCAAGAACGACACTTCCGACTATCTTGAACGAAGACCTATCGACGGTTGGTATGAGACTAACTACGGCGGACGATCTGGACTACCTAAACGAACTAGCACGCAACAGAGGATCATGGTGGAGGTTGACAGAGAGGATGATTAGAACCATACAAGACGAATGCCTATTTTTACGAAATCATAAAATTTTATATTTTATAAAAATAAAATATATTTATACATTAATTTTTAAAAATTGACTTAATATGTCTATCTGTTTTGAAAAAAGTGAGTAATTTTAAAGAACCAGCAATACATCATCAGAGACACCAGGATGATGGATTCAATCACATCCTGTTTTGCGGAGAAAAATCTGAACGAATGAAACGATAAAAAGTCCAAATAAACTCATCCTAGGCATTCTTGAAGTATCCAACAGTCGTTGCAACCACCACTAGTCTAAGTTGGCTGTTATGCTCTTTAAATATTTAGAATGCCAGAGCATAATCGGCGTTTTTGGAGTAAAATTCATCAATAAATTCAAGTAAGAACCACTTGATATCGATAAATATTTAATTTTTTATTTTTAATAATAATTTTGGCCATAAAAATAATTCGATTAAAAAATTAAAATGACTCAAAATAGACGAGATTCTCATTTTAAAGTTATTTTATTCTTTGTGGCGTCTTTTAGAAAAAGTGCCTTGAACAAAGAATATCAACTTAAGTTAGTGGGGCTTTGTCGCATCCATCTTTGACCAGAATTGGCTTCTCTCGTGCTCTTGCAGGAAATCAAAGAAGAGAACTTCAAGACCGAATGACTTCCCTTGCCTGGGGTAGAGATATGTGAAGCTAATGAAACCTTCTTAGCAAAATTGTAGGAATCTGGCTCCGTATTTACGGGTTGTGGATTCCTTGAGTAAATGATCGATTTATAAACTTTTAATGCCCGGCATGTGAAGAGTTAACCACTATTTTTGTCATCTGTCACGTAAAAGGAAGTTGAAGATAATGGGATATAGTAGGGAACCCTAGTGAACTCCGTTTGCTGATAACCACGATCTTGAACTTAGATGTCTGCAGCAGTCCTACCAAGTCTTCTTGAGAGAAAGTTACCAAACCGAAACTTAAAGTTCACATAGCTTTTGAAGTATAAATTTTTCCAATGGGTGTTTCCTAGTAGTGTGTTGAAGTCTTTATAGAGATGAGGTGGGGTTGGATTAAAGCCATCAACCATAAACCTAGGCAGTGTTGACTGCCATGTTGATGATGATCTTCCGGAACCGTGTCCGGTTGAAGAAAAGATAGGTATTGATACACAAGTTGTAATAAAATAGTCATAACTCTGATCTTAACTGACACCGAGATCTGGTAGTGATCAAATTTTCCAACGTTCCCATGTTTTCTCCCATCGACCTACCGTTTTCCGGAATAACTTCATGAATATTGGCTTCCATAATTGACAATATTCGTATTATTCGATGAGATCAAAAAAAGCGTATTATAGATGTTCTTGTGGAGTTCTTATTGTGCCTATTTAAGTAAGTTGTTTTAAGTTTGTTAAAAGGCTTATTTCCTGATTATAACTCGGATTTATCAACGATGTCAGATTATGCCGAAAAGAGACCGAGTCCAATATCTATTATTGACACTCTCATGGCTGAATATGAAGATTTTATATTTCTTCATTTTAATCTTGTGAATTCTCTAAATACTTGACCTTCTTTAGAAAAAGCAGAAAATTAAAAAAACTGTACTTTTACTCAGAGCCTAGCTCCGTTTAGGCAGGACACAATCTCTATCCAATAAAATTCTCCAGAATATAAAATTTTCTCAATATGGGTATTTTTAAATAATGACATTGTTGAAGTATTGTTCATTAACTATACTTGCAGGGGGTACATCCCAGTACTTACCAAAGGAGTCTCCATCTCGATCCAACGGTTTGATTGTAAAGTAATTTGAAATAATGACACCACATGAATACATATGCGACATAAATAGGTTATTTCAAGATTGGAAATCTCTCTTCTAAGTTGGTGACAACTACTATCTTTCTGATCCCTAAACTTGCTTGGTGCCAAAGAACAGTGTACTTTATTTGGAATCACTTACAGAGAAAATTCCTAATAAAAAGGCCAAAACACCAGAAAGACTTATATTTAGTGCCTCACTCAAATGAAAGTGAAAATCTCCTCTGCTAACTAAATGATCCCTGTCCAATGTGGGAGACGGATATACGACATCACAGACAAAGACTCAGATACATCACAGACAAAGCCACACTCAAATTTAGATACATCACAGACAAAGACACACTCAAATTTAGAGCACTTATCAGTTTGTAATTATCATTTTCTTAACGACTGACTATAACAACCCAAAATATTATTTATCCCAAATAAACCCAAAAGTCAAATTCATCTATGTACTTTGAATTTATATGTGATTTGTCTTTTCGAAATTTTATGTCCTGCGTATAAAGCACACGAAATCAGAGCAGCTACCCCTATTATATAGGATACTATAATTGCGATTGACACGGGTGACTTTGAAAATTTTGAGTCAATATGTATTTTTGAATAAACTATGAGCTTAAACATATTTATTTCAATGATCATTGTATTCAACTTTATAAATTGATTTGATGATGAGACCTTAAAGCCATATCTAAACATCAACAATTTATTAATCGAAAATTCGTCGACTACATATAAATAATACAAATTACCTTTAATGGATGGATTAAACAATTTTACTAAATCTAGTGTCATATTCTCATCATAATACATAAAAAAAAACTGTAGACTCCAGTTACCTTCCGTCCACGTGAGAGTGAATGAATATTCATTTTTAAAATTGACATCTAATCTGGAATTATTAAAGCAGAAGATTGTTTCCTGTAATTATAAGTTTACGTACAGTAGTATTTTTATCGAAAATGCGAAATTTTCCGCTGAATTCAAACAAAGTCTGGATCTTTGTTGTAACAATCCACTTTGGAATTCCGTTGTTGATTGAATAATTCGTTTGAATATCAACTATGTTGGATTCAAAGCACAGAAATAAGACTAAATATGATTTACAGTGTAATTACTTATCGCACTAAACATCATTGTCCGGCCTATATTCTCCATTTAAGAAATATTTCATTATACCAAAATTAAAATAAATTTTATTTTAATAATTTTATTTTAATAAATTTTATTATTATAATTATTAACGGGGGCAAGAGAGCAAGCCTTGATCAACAAGTTCATTTTGTGTCTCACAAAAACTTACTTTTGTCTATGTGGGTTGAAATACCAGTTCATAGTTAAGGTGTTTGTTTCAGTACAAATCACCTTTTTTTATCAATGACCTGAAGATGTATGATCGAACAGCCGAGGAGCTCTACTTCATGGTGGTCTGGGATATTTTTTAGGACATTTTAAAGACAATTAGTACAATTAGGACATCTTAAGAAAAAAATAGGACAATTTTATTATTTTTTATTTTTTCAATTAGGACATTTTTTTTTAATAAATAAATAATTTATTAAGGAAAAAAGTGAGCAAATGGTCATATAGCGGCCTCCCTGACTGTATGGATATTCCTTCTCAGGAATTCAAAGAAGATTCGCAATTCAATTTTTTAATTGCCCTTTAAATGATACAGTATGACCTCCATTTGGGGCTGACTTCTGGATTGGGGAACCTCTTTTTTGGGGTAGTTTGAAAATGCATAATTTTTTATGTGGTATTTTCCAAATTTGGAATGGTTGTCCCTAAAAGATATGTCGTTTACACGAGAGAGTACGGAAGGAAGGCTCTGGTCAAGGAACGAAGCCGTTTCAAAATAGCAGGGATCCTGTCTAAAAGTGCTGAACGAGAAATAAAAGCCAAAGAATTCAAAATACAGAGAGCTAAATGGAAGATGGTCCTTAAGTCATTAAATCGTAACCGGTCAACATCCGAAGTCTGGAAGATTATTCGAAATATCTCGAAGGTGGATGAAAGGACACCCGAAATGACAAATTCAGCCAAAAAACCTAAACGCCCTAATAAAATACTACGCGAAAATCTCTCACAAAACCACATGAGGACTGACACACCTAAACCGCCGTTAAGAAAACCGAAAAGGGATCAATTAAATTATTTCACGGAAAAGGATGTAATGCATTTTTAAGCCAAACAAAAGTAACACATTCTCATGGTCCAGACGGAATTCTTATAATCTTCCTGAAAAACCAAGGCAATGAGGGAATGGGTACCCTGAATAAAATCTACAACTGGTCGATTAATTATAACTCAATCCCAAAGATATGGAAACTTGCAAACATTCGCCAAATATTAAAGCCAGGAAAACGTAAAAAGACCCAGTTTCCTTCAGACCTATTTCTCTCTTATGCTCCATGTCAAAAATTCTGGAATACCTCATACTTGGAAAAATCACTGAAAGGATTCCCGATAAACCGTTCCAGCATGGTTTCAAAAAGGATCGGTCCACAACAAGCTTCCTCACATCCCTGACTAACTTTATTTGCTCTAGAATTCTTTACAAAGCCAAAAACACTAGAAAACTGTGTTATGCTCACTAGATGTCCACAAAGCTTTCGACTCTGTGCCGAGGAAGAATCTAAAATGAAAAGTCTACCAATCATATATCCCTGAAAACCTCAAACGCAGGCTGACTAACTCCCTTAGCGCACGGAGAGGTAGAGTGTGCATTGGAAACATTCATTCTGACTGTTTCGGTATTAAAAGAAGCAAAGAAAAGGTCACGATTTTTTCAAAATCAGTGATTGTGAAGAAAAATTGAATTCATTATTAGTGGGGAAATTTAAATCTCCATACTGTATGAAAAACTTTAACCCTGAAGCACATGGAGTTTTTTATTTATCATCCAAAAATTCTTGGATAACATTAGAAATATTTATTACTTGGCTCACCATTACAAAAATCACATTTTATAATTTTTAAACAATTTTAAAGAACAAATGATTAAGCAAAAGAGAAAAATTGGTTTGTTACTTGATAACGCAAGTTGTCACAGGAATTTCTATCTTTCCAAGATTAAATTGTTGTTCTTCAAAAAATGCAACCTCATTAATTCAACCGTTAGACATGGGTGTTATTAAATCCTAAGTCTAAATATTTTTTTTATTTAAGCACTTCACAAGAGCCATACTAATTATAGCCCCGCATGTGCAGCAAAAGAAACAAGGTTAGATGTCATCCTTTTCCATGCTCCCCTGTTCCTAGCCAAGGCTCTCATGCTGTCCAGGTCGTCGGCATTTGTTAGGTTTTTTTATACTGACCAGGTCTTTTTGTAAGACTATTGGCAGTGTTGTTCTTGGTCTTCCCGATAGCGGCCTTCTTGACTAACATAGTATGTTTCATAGATATGTTCGGTGGGGATGTTAATTCCATCCTCAGCACGTGTCCGAAGAGCCTCCATCGGGATTCCAGTACTTCTAAGCTGATAGGTCTAGTGCTGCATCTCTTATATAAAGCATTCCTAGATATTCTCGTAGGCCAAGTAGTTCCTGTTATTTTCTCAGCTGACCTCTGTGGAACGAGTCTAGTTTTTTCATATCCGCTGATGAGGTCGCCCAAGTTCCAGCGTTATATAAAAGTACGGGTTTTATGAATGAGTCGTATAGTAGGATTCTGTATAGTAGGATTCTCATTTTCGTGTCGATGTCTAAATATCTTAACGCTTTAATGGATTTACTCTTTTTTTGGAGGACGTTGACTTACAAATGTTTAATTTAAAAAAATAAGTCTTCGTAATGTCATAATAATTGTTGGGAAAACATGTAAAAATTTAAATCCTGAAACAAAAACCAATCGTTGGTAACAACTAAAAACTGTCGCTAACTGATTCCTAATTCAAATTTTTAGTTAATAATGAGAACGAAATTTTGGACACCATAATTGCAGATGTATTTACTGAAAAGAAAGTAAACGGTTATATAGCGGCTGCCCTGACTTCGTGGCTATTCCCTCTCAGGATAGCGAGCGAGATTCGCTCAAATAACCAGCAGCGCTCATGAGAGTCTCCTATTCGTGTAGCGATCCGATTCCTTAGACGACTCAAGAATTTCAGCTTTTATTCATGTAGCGATCCGATTTTTTAGACGACTCAAGAATTTCAGCTTCTATTCGTGTAGCGATCCGAATTTTTTAGAGGACTCAAGAATTCCACTCCTATTCGTGTAGCGATCCGATTTTTAGACGCCTCAAGAATTCCAGCTTTTATTCGTGTAGCGATCCGATTCCTTAGACGACTCAAGAATTCCAGCTCCTATTCATGTAGCGATCCGATTTTTTAGAGAACTCAAGAATGCAACTGTTAACACTTGGATACAATAACAGTAACAGCAATAACCTTAAGGAGAATATTCACCGTTGTTTCTTGGTGGCGTTAAAAGATTATCACAATTTCAGAAAAGATTTTGAGCATACATATGAAGAAATCTGTAGCAGGAAACAAAATGACAGATTTTTTCGTGTAATAGAATAAAAAAATTTTCTGTTTAAAAAAATACAATAGTTATCATATAATTAATGAAAAACATGCTTAAATGTTCATAAATATACTTTACTTATTAATAAAATTGATGGAAATTATATTAAAACTGTTAAAGGTTTTATAAAAATGAAGAAATTGTCGGACCTCCTTTTTTGGGGCAATTTTTCAAAATGGAGGTTATAATGTATTATTATCACCCCAGGATAACTGGATTTTTTTACTTTTTGAAATTAATTTATTAAAACACATAAAGACAAAACATAAGTCAGTTAGCTGCCTCACTGGGTGGCTGTTCCCTCTCAGAATTGCGAGCGAAATTCGCTCAAACAACCAGCGACATTCGCGGAGATCTCCAGTGCATGAGGTGATCCGGTTTCCAAGACGTCCGAAAAGCTCTAGTGTAGAGAAAATTCCCAACAAATTAATTGACCCCAGACCGTCATGAGAGGAACAATTAAACATGTATGAGAATCTTGGATGGGTCTCCCGAAAGGATATGTGGTTATCTTGTATCTAGTGGTTTTTAAGATGTTTGCTCATGGCGTCATAAAGGGGGATGTTAGGCAGAGTATAATGAATATGATTCGAATATAACATCTAAAATTCTGGGACGAATGAACGCATACACGTGCTTCTGAGGCATCGGAAAATCATTAAAGATATTAAGAATACGAACAATGAAAGGATGACCATTGTATTTGCAGGTGACTTTAGGTTACCATTAGCGATTGTGAGTGAGGAACTCAACATACTAGATTAATGTTTGAAGGTATCATGGAACTATGGAAGTTTAAACATAAATATGATAGTTCCCAATAGGGTCTTTCATGACACATTTCCTTGTATGTTAATGCGCTTTAAATCAATTATTCCACTTTTGGCCGTCATTCCCTTCGATGGTCGACAATGTTTGGTAGGTAGATTCATGAATCCGCGAGCTCTTATAGAGTTTAAGCCCTCGTCTAAGCTGAGTCGAAAAAATTTATTTGTGTATTCATATTATAATGGATTTTTAGATCAAACCAATTTTTTCCAACTCTATAATAAATGCATGTAAAATACTCAAAAATAGCTTCGGTCAAGTTAGTTTTGGAACAAACTTTTTACATTTTTGCATATAAGGAAGAAAAACAATATCCAATACCCTCAAACAAGTTTTGTGAACTTTACAGTTCAGCTTATGCAAAAAAATCATATTCGAGTAAGCATTAGTGACCTCATTGATCTAGAGTCGGTAGGTGGAATAAGAAAATCAGATATTTTTACAGTAAACCTGCAAAATAGTAATAAAAATGATAAACCTGTTAGTTTGAATTTTTATTAGACAAAAGATTCGACAAAAAGCTGTTGTTAGAAAATTCGTAAGTTGATAGAAAATTCACCAGGATATTTTCATATAACATTCTTACCCTTTTCAATGACTCTTCTTGTTTGAGTGCGTCAAACAGTTGATGACACGTTAGTAGTTTATTTAAAAACTCTAAAAATTAATAAATAAAAAATAAAAATCAATACAATTTTTGACTTTATTGACCTAAAAATCAAATTTTGACCTTTTTTGACTTTATAACTTTTGATTTATATAATATTTTTGATTAAAAATCACATTTTAATAATTTTTAAACAATTTTAAAGAACATATGAATTTTTGACTTTTTTGAGCCTACTCATCATTTGTCCTATCTCTATCAATTCAGTAATGAAGACATTTCTTAAAGGCCAAAGCACAAAATTTACAAGTTAACTAAGCACGTGTGTAGTATAAGTGAGTGTTGTCCACCAACATTCTTACAACCTAGCCATACAGTTAATATCTCAGTAAACACAGTCATTAGCGACTGTGATCGTCTGGTTAAGCCAAAACCTCCGAAACCCAATGGTTCCGATATGCCTGGATGATACAAGCTTTGTTTCTAACGACCGATATGTTCAAAAGTCTTTGGATATCTGCAAAAGTTGTTAGACCACCTAATCCTCATGCTCTTTCTCTTAATATAAAGACGATTCTTAGACAAGGTAACAACAATTTCTTACAAACCTACTACAAGATTATTTATATGTTTAATTGATCAGTTTTAACGAATAGCATTATTAGAATGTAGAAATGGCCTTTCCTCGTGACAGACTTTTCTTAGTTGTCATAAATGTTGCTAAGATGAAATTTGAACCTGAAACTTCTATTATCAAATGACTCTAAGTTCACCAATTCTTCCATTCATATTAGAGTAAAGGGAACGAGAGGTTATCTCCATCATGAGGATATTAAGCCATTCTGCGTGATAAAGATGCGTCACCACATCAACATCAGTTTTTGATGACATGTACTATCAGAAGTATCACGAATCCACAAGAATAAAAGAACTGTTAGGGTTAAATTGAATTCTGCCCCAAATTAAGGAATTAGGAATTGGATTACCATCTAGGTTACTCGAATATAATTAGTTGATTGTTTCGGCCTCAATAACAAATGGGGGTGGTGCAACCAGCTGAGAGTGTCGGCACTCCAATAACTCCCTTAGTGCCATTGGTGGTCAGAAAGGTTAGATTGATAATATCACCATTCTTGTCAAGTGAGGGGAAATTTCGGAAACGAATGGCCTTAATTATCACAAATCATTGATCGTCTTCGTCACAAAGGACATTTGAGATGGCAGAGAAATCTTTTTTGATGTCCATGAATAGAAATAATTTGTCTTTGATTTCACTTTTCACTTAGGTCATTGAGAATACACAGAATTTCTTAGTCATTGAGTAATTGTAGGTTTCGCATCCAAAGGTGATACAAGTAGATAGTCTACATGTCTAAGCGGGTCACAGCAATTAATTGATCCCACATTATAGCCGTGATTCATTTTGCTTAAATATACCACTCACTGGTTGCTATAGTAACATAAAAATGTTCATATATTTAAAATTTGTTAGCTTATACTCCATTGTTATTATTAAGTAGGCGCTTCTCTGTCATCTGTTTGAACCTTTCATCCTCAATTATTTTGAGAGTTGCATTCAATGTATAGATCTTTATGATAGAAGGTGTATTACCATGTTTCTCTGCTTCTTCATTAACTTCAATTTTTCATTTTTTGATTGCACAGGCTCAATTTTGACAGCCATCGTCAGCTTTGGGTTTCTGTCCGATCGATGCGGTGATTATTATAAACCTAACAAATATCGATTTTATTCGGCTCAAATCAATTTTATGGTTAATCAGCTTATTTCGCAAGATTGAGTTGTAATCAAATCATATCCACGATTTGTCTCAATAGTGAACATGTCTATGTGTAAGCCACATTCTCTTCTTTTGCATGTGAATAAAAGGACACAGAAAATACCTAAAGTTTTCGAATTTGTTTTTTGGGTCGAATCAGATCTATTTTGAAAGAATTCGAATTATCTTACTAAAAATGTAGGCAGTTTTCTCCGAGCAAGTAACCCACATGAAAACCTATCTATGGGACCGTCCGCTCTCGACTGTAAAGTATTTGTTAGTCACCGGTTTCTTTCACTCGAAGGACCGGAGATTAATAAATCAATAATAATTATGCGAAAATATAACTCAAACAGATATTTTTGTAATTAAAGGTAATAAAGATGACAATGCATGCGCTAATTGTTTACTCTCATAAAGATGACTATGCGATAAGGGAAACCGATCGCCTAATTAGTTTGGTTAGTATTACCTTCCTTGTTCCCTGGTGTTATATAAATAATTAATGATGATTGAGACGGTTGAAACAAGAAAAGATTGTTTAAACAATTTGATTTCAATATAATACATAATAAATATAAATTAAACTACAAAAATAACTGATAACCTATTGGGAAGGTTATTTTCGGAAAAAAATATTTTCTAATTTATTAACAAGTGTCACCGCAATGGCGTGTTAACGCTATTAACAGTGAAATATGAATTAATTAATATGTTGTAACACAAATTCCGTGAATTGATGTAATAATTCTGATGTACATTTCCGTTATCTTCACAGCACTGATTTATTACTCAACTCTGAACAAGGAATAACGATCACGGAATCGTTGGTAACTATTTGTATTATTTAAAATCATTTATTACTACATAGATTGGAGTGACTGTCAACTTGGCAGAAATCCTGAAATTAACAACCTTTCCGAGGTACGAAACATTACTCTACTTCTCGGAGATGTTTTATCATTTAATAAAATACAATTCTATACGCTTGTGGTTGTTTTGTTCATTGGATCAATACATGATGCAAGAATACTAATTTAATATTAAAAATACCCTTTTAATTCAACATAATTAGAAACTGCTACCCTACAAGATTGTATAATTGTATCAGTAAAAAATGACTATAAATTACTAGTATAAAATACACAGTTCTAAGATTTATCAGTGTTTCTGCAAAATCAATATGTATACGTGTCAGTCCGTAAAAGTTTCGAAATCACTATCAATTTAAAATATATAAAACTTTGCTTTAATTGTAATTGACGTATTCGAATGAATAGTTGTAATCTTTTCTCGCAAAGACTATAAATGATTTATATATTAATACAAATTTCCAACATTTATTTTATCAAATGATAAAATATTTCCGTGAAGTATAATAGTGTTTCGTGCATTAAGATATATTATTTCTGAATCGTAGCTAAGTTCAGGATTATTGCCAAGTTGTCAGTCAATCCAAAATAAATGATTTTTAATATTACAGTTGGTACTCGACAATTCCTTGATCTCTACATTCCTTCATCATAGTCGTGTAATAAAACATTGCTGTGAAGATAACGTTATTGTACATCAGAATGATTACATCAATTTACGGAATTTAGTTAATAAACCCATTAATTAATTCATATTTCACCCTACATAACGTCGACACGCCATTGAGCTGACAATTGTGCATAAATTTAAAAAAGTTTTCCAATATGACCTTCCAACAGCTTATCAGTTATTTTTATAATGACTGAAGATTAACGTCAGAAATAAATTAACTAACGTAGGGGCTCCTTCCATGTTATCTTTCCTAGCACATTCTCCTTCTCTTATGGCTCAACCCGACTAAAACACAGACTCATTCTAAATAACATCTAAAGTCTTCGTTGTCCCAATTTGTTCATTTTGTACCTCTTCAAGGTGGCATATTTGGCTCGTTAATCCTTCTCTAATGGAACGTCCGTCAATCCTTCTTCAAGAGTATTTCTATATTTGTGTTCTACTCTCATGATCTCCAAGGTCTTCTTGATCACTTAAGATTGGATATACGCTCTTATAGGACTCTCTACATTAAGGGAAGCATGGTGATGTTTATAAAACCTTGATACAATTTCATCCCAGGTAAGCACTATTGTCACAATGTTAATCTTATGTATTAGTCCCAATTACGGAACTGTACATCAGTATTATTACATCAATTCACGGAATTTGTGTTATAAACATATTAATTCATATTTCACCGTCAATAGCGTTAACACGCCAATGCGGTGACACTTGTTAATAAATTAGAAAATATTTTTTCCAAAATAACCTTCCAATAGCTTATCAGTTATTTTTGTAGTTTAATTTTATTTTTATTATGTATTCAAATTGTTTAAACAACCTTTGCTTTTTTGAACCGTCAATATCATTAATTATTTGTGTAACACTAGGAAACAAGGAAAGTAGTACTAACTATACTAATTAAGCGATTTCGGTTTCCCTTATCTCCTTATTCATTTTCATCCTGCGCTCATTGAGGGACACCGCCATTTCCAAGAAGTCTCTTCGTTTGTGCTTTCACACCAAGTCCTTTGGGGATTGATGTTTGAGGAAAGATCGCTTATTTCCGATTGTGACACAGATGTAAAATTTTCTGTAGTTTCATTCTCTGAAAAAATAAATAATCTCTCAACTGTTTCTTCAAATTATCATGATACGTTCATTTAAAAAAAACCCAAGTCGAACGGCCCCCGATCTTGTCCGACATGTTTTCTAGTATGTTTTCATAATGTCTTCCTCAACAGCTGAATGTCAAAAACAATGAGCTACCTCGGTTATTGAAAGCACGCGTTCTAGACTCGGCCGTGTTCCAGAGGTTGGTGGGATATTCTCTTGGAATGGTTCAAGTCTAAGTTTGGAGAGGAATTAACAATGGCTGAGTTCAGAAAACTGACATACGTCCAAAAACGCTAGCAATTATCAAGCAGTGAACATGATTCGAAGGGGACCTCAGATTATGATAATTGCCAATCAGAATGATTACATCAATTTACGGAATTTAGTTAATAAACCCATTAATTAATTCATATTTCACCCTACATAACGTCGACACGCCATTGAGCTGACAATTGTGCATAAATTTAAAAAAGTTTTCCAATATGACCTTCCAACAGCATATCCTCCTTCTCTTATGGTTCAACCCGACCAAAACACAGACTCATTTAAAATAACATCTAAAGTCTTCGTTGTCCCAATTTGTCCATTTTGTACCTCTTCAAGGTGGCATATTTGGCTCGTTAATCTTTCTCTAATGGAAACGTCCGTCAATCCTTCTTCAAGAGTATTTCCATATTTGTGTTCTACTCTCATGCTCTCCAAGGTCTTCTTGATCACTTAAGATTGGATATACGCTCTTATAAAACTCTCTACATTAAGGGAAGCACGGTGATGTTTATAAAACCTTGATACAATTCCATCCCAGGTAAGCACTATTGTCGCAATGTTAACCTTGTTAGTCCCAATAACGGAATAGTACATCAGAATTATTACATCAATTCACGGAATTTGTGTTATAAACATATTAATTCATATTTCACCGTCAATAGCGTTAACACGCCATTGCGGTGACACTTGTTAATAAATTAAAATATTTTTTCCAAAATAACTTTCCCAATAGCTTATCAGTTAATTTGTAGTTTAATTTTATATTTTATGTATTTAATGAAATCAAATTGTTTAAACAACATTTGCTTTTTTGAACCGTCAATATCATTAATTATTTGTGTAACACTAGGAAATAAGGAAAGTAGTACTAACTAAACTAATTAAGCGATTTCGGTTTCCCTTAGCTCCTTTATCATTTTCATCCTGCGCTCATTGAGGACACCGCCATTTCCAAGATGTCTCTTCGTTTGTGCTTTCACACCAAGTCTTTTGGGGTTTATGTTTTAGGAAGGATCGCTTATTTTCGATTGTGACACAGATGTAAAATTTTCTGTAGTTTCATTCTCTGAAAAAATATATAATCTCTCAACTGTTTCTTCGAATTACCATGATACGTTCATTTAAAAAAACCCAAATCGAACAGCCCCCGATCTTGTCCGACATGTTTTCCGATATGTTTTCATAATGTCTTCCTTAACAGCTGATTGTCAAGAACAATGGGCTACCTCGGTTATTGAAAGCACGCGTTCTAGACTCGGCCGTGTTCCCAGAGGTGGGTGAGATATTCTCTTGGAATGGTTCAAGTCTAAGTTTGGAGAGGAATTAAAAATGCCTGAGTTCAGAAAACTGACATACGTCCAAAAACGCTAGCAATTATCAAGCAGTGAACATGATTCGAAGGGGACCTCAGATTTGATAATTGCCAAGCAAATTAAACAAAGCTCGAGACCCCAAACCAAAAAGATTCATTATGTCAAGATTGATAATAGTGTTTGAATTTTGTCATCTTATGTTACGCATTATCGTTAGTGGGATATAAAAAGAAAAACCATGGTGAGAGATCGAGGATTACTTCGTACATTGAAGATAAAATTAAAATTCTCGAAAAGAAATTGTGTGTATCTGAGTCCCGCAGAAAATTTCGCCTTGATAATCTAAACTTCGAATTAAATCGAAGATCATTTTACAGAAACCTAACCCCTACGGCAAATAATGTTACGACGTCTATTGATAATGAAAAATGTGCAGACTTTTGGGAAGAACTATGGAAGAGGAGGAGTCTAAATTCGGAAAGTTTTAATATGGGAAAAATGACTGGTGTTGAAAATGTGTCTGTTGAATTTAAGACCCTTGGTCTAGGCTGTAGGAATTGAAGAGGAACTTCAGACTTCTCATTTCCAAATGGTCTCCAATTGGAAGGATCTTTGATTCCCACTCTAGATGATCAATAAGGTTGATCCGAAAGACATCTAGTAATTTTCTGAGAGCGATATTTTAGACTTTTTGTATTTTGTCAATAGAAGTAAGGGACCCAGAGGTTGACCAACAAGGAATTGCATAGTTTATTGTGGTTCGTATGAATTGTTTATGATGGTTAGGCCCTTTTTTGCTTTGGCCAAAGGAATAGCCTGACACAACTTTCACTATGTTGATCTTGCGAAAGGTATTTGCACATTGTTCCTCCACATATATCGAGAAAGTTAGAAATTGGTCGAAAATGACTTTAGAGGAATTCAAGATGCAAGAATTTTGTTATTTAGAACCCGCCTTGATGTTTGATCAAATGCCTTGGTTAGGTCAATCGATGTTAGGATGATTGTTGAAACCATCAGTGATATTTTGAGTTAGAGTAGAGAGATGTGTTGATGTTAAACAGTGTTGTCTCAAGTTCACGCATTCCCAGGTCCTTTAAATGCATACTCAATTAAGCCTTTGGCAGAAGAATTTTTGGCGTGTTTATAAGTTATTCGACCTCAATCGATTGCAATCGGTTTTCCTTGAGGAAATTGAACGTTTATCAACGTGCATGGACGGGAGCATTTTTTCATGTTGATGTGACTCACTTTTGCGTACAGGTCTATTATGACATCTGACTGATGAGTGAAGTCACGTGGTGTTGGATTCTTGTTGCGCGGGTTGTGTCCATTCTATTCTGCCTCGACTGAATTCCACGTAAAGTACCAAAAAATCCTTTAGTTTTGTTCGGTGATTAATTTTGGTGCTGAAATCGTTCCATTGATCTAATTTCTTCTTGTCGATTAACTCTGTAATTTCACTATAAGTTTGGATACTTTTTTCGTTAGTCAGTTTTTGCAAATCTGTTTGTATCTCAGTCAGAGATATTGAGATGTTTAAACATCTTGGATCTCCGACAAACTGATGTGTCTCACATCATCATTTGTGAAAAGGAATTCAAAGTAGTCGCCTGTTTTTTCGGTCATCTTTTTTTTCATTTACTTTCCACTGTAGTCATTCAGAATTAATCCTATCCTTTCAGTTTACTAGTCGGATTGCTCAAAACATTTATGGCATAGTTGAGGTGTTCAGCCTGTCTCTATATATTTAAAATCAGGGTTGTTAGATTTAAATCATTTGATTTTAATCAACAAAAAAATCAATGATTTAAATTTTAAATCATTAAAAAAATCAAAATAATCATTTAAATTTTCTTAATATCTGGAAGAAACCTTGTGGGTTCACTTCGATACACGTATTATTCCTGGAAAGCCCGGGAGTCGAGCTAGATGCCGTAATTGCGGGATGGAGGTACAAGGTTTCGTTTCTCGGATGAGGCAGCATCATTTGTTATGTCGAACTTATATTGATATCCTTGAAAATCCGTCGAAACCTGAAAGTGATTTGATTCCTCCCAAGGATGAGGGACCAGTCTTTAATCAATTTCGTTACTACGACGTCATCGAAGAAAAATTTGATTGATATGCAACTCGCTAGATACATATATTCCAGTATCACTCCTTTTGCTGCTGTAGAACATCCGGAATTTGTAGAATATTTGCGGCTGATTAGACCAATTGCTGTCGCTTTAGACAAAATTCAAAATGATTCTACGGCGATTAGCCATGCTGTAGAAATTTGGAAAGAACTTGAACAGATTGGAAAAAAAGAGAACTTAAAAAGACAAAAAAAGAAATTATGTGATCCCGGCGAATTTCAATAGGGCTCTCAGCTTGGCCCGGTGGTCTTCCCTCGCTCTAATTCAAACACGTAAGTGATCCTCTGGTATTGTTGAGTTTGTCCTCCTTTTCTTTTTACTAGGTCTTCCAAGGGGTAGGTGTAGAATTTAGATCGAATTTGATCCAGTTTTCTATCACGGAAAACGCTCTTTTTTAGTTTGCCACAATTCTCTAGGCATTCGTCTAAGAAATTGAGGGGCCCCATGATGCACATGCATATGATATGCATGACTCGACGTACTGGCTGTATAGTGATTTCAAGACGGGATGACTTCCGATTTTCCATAAACCAGAGATCCCCTTCAAGAGGTTGAATTTCTTTTCACATTTGTTTAAAAATTTTCCACGTGGCGCAAAAAGGTCATATGGGTGTCGAATAATACTCCCAGGATCTTCTGCCATTTTTGGAATACTACTCCCACTTGCTTCCATCTGCTTCTACATCCACTGTCCTGTTGGATATTCTCTTATCAGAAGTAAGGAGATACGTAACCGATTTTTCCGGGCTGATCGACAGACAGTTTTCATTAAACAAGTAGATTAAGCAATTTACAAGTAATCTATCCGAGGCGACCCGAACGTCTTAGTCCATGGTTCAATAACAACATCATCTGCATAAGCCAGTGTAAGGTCATCCTCATGCTCCGGAGTCGGAATATCATTCAAGAAAGAGTATAGGGACAGAGGAGATCCTTGGTCTTCCATTTGGAATTAAACGGGAGTTTGACCGTAGGTTTACAAGACAGACCCGTCCTCTTCGTCCAATGAGGAAATTCACCAGCCAGAGTTTGAAATTCCCAGGTATATCCATCTGATAGATTTTCCTGGTGAGTCTTTTCTTGGGATGGAGTCGAATGCATTGTGAATGTCTGCACAACATAGAATTGTCTTTTTGTGCCTGGGTTTGTTGGTGAACCCCAAGCAAATAAAATTCACTCAAGGATAGTAGGTATCCGTCGAGTGAAAGAATTCATCCGTGTTGGAATGGTTTTTCTGGGATTGTTCCTGTGATCTTCTGAAGAACTAGTTTTTCCATAATAATAGTTTTCCATAATATAGGTAAGAATTTAAATTTAAATTTCCTGACACAACGAGCATCTCAAAAACACAATTTAGCGTGCAATTAAAATATTGATTAATTTAACTTACAATTAAATAAAAAAATATTTTTATATTAATGAATAGAAGATTCGAGGGTTTTTCAATACATGCTTTACGAAATAAGTTCTAAATGAATTAATGAAATTTTTTTTGAATATTAGATCTATAAATAAAAAAAATGAACAATGCCAAATTTGTAAATATTATTATAAATTTTTTTTAAATAAAATTTTGATTTTTTACCGGCTTGTGGGGATGAGTGATATAGTTGTTGTGCGAAATTATTCAAAACTGAAGGACTATGAACTACCACATTCTGAAATGGAGTCAGTTGCCTTTCTTCAGGAGGTTGGAATCTTCCCTACAGAAAGAAATGCCTTAAAGACCCTTATCTATCAGCGGGAGAATACAACATGGGTGAGCGATAAAAGCGGGTGTAGAACTTATAGTTCGTCAGAAACGGTGTAATAAGAGAGTATTCTTGGAAATAGGTTATTCAACGCCAGATCTTAATGCTCTTGCTTATGTGCACCTCAAAGTTAATCACAGGTTTATCAAAATTCGTTTATAAATTTGCAGACGAAATTTTATAGACCCGAGGACAGGTGCACGTACGCAGACCGTTGAGAGGTTCAGATAAAAATTAAATAGGAAAATTTAGAATGTGGGGAAGCGCAAAATGCCGCAATAAAAGACAGAGGTACCGCGCGTAACTTCATGGGTTCATATTTTGCAGGCATTGAATATTCCGAGTTATTTTGAGAATTTTTGTGGAGAAGGCAAGTGAGCCGTTTGGAAAACTTTGCATTCAAGACCCGTAGGATTTTCGCTCTCTTCAAACATTCGTTGGCATTGTGTTGCAGGTCGTTATAAAAATGTATTAGTATTCGCTCACTTTTATATACAACAGAAGTTAATTCCCTTCCAAGAAAATCTCGCTGTAAATACAATTTATCTTTATTTGCTGGTTTACAGTGAATCCGACCATTTTTAAGTACACTACTATTTTTGTTTTCTAATACGCCAAGATATCGATAACCTCCAAGACCGTCAAGTAACATAGCTTTTCAGCCAAACATTCAACATTTGTGGCTGATTTGTCGATATTAAGCTCCAGTCCAGCCGCATCAAAAAATTTTCAACTTGTTTATCATTCTTACCATTGTGTCATCCTCATAGGAGATCAAATTAAGATCATCCATAAACAGCAAGTGGTTAGGAGCATGGTAAGAGAATTTCCCTCAGCATCCATGGTCACTTTAGGGTATCTACCATTTAATAGTCGACTCAACGGATCAATCAATAATACAAATGACTGTGAGGATAAGGAATCCCCTGTACATTCCCCTTCTTAGATTCACCACACCAAGCAAATTTCCATTAAATTTAAGTTGGAGTGTCCACAATTTTCATAAGGTTTTTTATAAACGTAATGATTCATATAGGTAGTCCAGAGTTTTCTAAACTTCGAACAGAAAGCCATGATCCACAGAATCGAGCGCTTTCTTTACATCGATCCAAGTCGAACGTAAATTGGCTAACTGTTTGATAATGCATTGGTTGACCAAGGCTTGATCTTTCGCGCCCTGGCACATTCTACGAGTTCCTAACTGGCTATCACTGATTAGATCGAATGCTTCAATATATTTTCTCACTTGCTATTCACCCACTTTGTTGTCAATTTATAGAGGTTAGACATGCACGTGATCGATCTAAGGTAATTCGGAGAGTCACAAACTTCTTTCTTTGGAATAAGGTGAGTGACAACAGTAAAAACCGAAATTGTAGATACCATCACAGCCGAACGCTCTCCAATTTGGCAAAAGTTGGATTATTCCCAGCAATCCTTCTTTCGAGAACTCAGCATATGTCTCCTCTTCCCCAGTAATCCTTTTGGATATAGAAAATCTCACATCCTTCTTATCCTTTTCCTTCCACATGTTTTTCCAAAAAGCTAACATTCTTCGATCTCAAAACTGTACACAGAACTGTGGCCTTCCTCTCTCATCTTCCTATAAAAGCGCATTCTATTAAGCTCAAAGCATAAATTATCTCTTCGAAATTCCTTTCTCGACTTGTGCATCCTAATCGTTTTTCAACAATTCCAATCTCTTCATTGATTGTACACAACACTCTCTCCAGATCTTCTTGTTTTGACTTGTTGTATGCATAAGCACACATAGCTTCTCTCGTTGAGTGATCATACTTCTGACTTCCCGATGACCCAACTAGTGCGTTGATTTTCTCAGCTTGAGTCTAGTTTTTGTAAGTCGGCTATTCATTGATTGTAGTCAGTCGCTCTCCTTGTGTACAGTAGCAGTATGTGCTTCATATGAACACTGTGTAGTGTTAGAATATCTGTAATATCTTCCATTGTATTCGGTCGCATACTATTGATGTATCCCACAGCATGATTCAATCCGGATAATATATCCTTTGTGAGAAACCGATAAGGAATTTTCCTGGTTGGTTTTCGTTTATCGCGGGAAATCGACTTGATCTCTTGAATCCGGCATGAAAACTCTTCCAAGCACTTAGTGAAACAGGCAATCTCCGACTTCTCGGCGCTCTGCCGATTTCCTACTTGGTATTCTTTACATCAGATTTGAGAAGTAATTTCACATTTGCCACAGATTTGGTGGTACCGAACCGCGCATTGAAGATACCTGCGATTAACAGCCACCCACCCCGAGGAATCCTTCCAAATCTCGACTTGGCAGATCCAACTACTTGTGCGATCCATTCAGCTTTGTCATCTCTGTCAACTGATTCAGCCAACGCCTGTAAAAACGTGATAGTAGAAGTCCTATTATCGTGCGAAATTCCCTGTTCTGGAAGCACTCCATGGACCACCATGTCTACGTTATTTTTGGTTTCTCTTTCGTATCCATTCGTAGATGGGTCCTCTGGCAAAGTTTCTAACTCATTCTGAGAAACAAACATGCTCCACAACAACAAATTATATGACTCGAGACCAACATCAAATATCGAGGAAGGTTTGATTCGTGATTGTACACAGAAGCTTGATCCAGTGTCAACGAAGTATTCCTCTATTATATGGGATATCCATTTTCAGTCATTATTTGTCCGAAGAGCCTCCATCTCAAATCAGTGATCTCAAAACTCAAAGGACCAGTGGAGGAAATCAGTGTATCCCTTGTTGCTCAGCGTTGGGTATTACCCACGTTGATAAATAGCACTAGTTTAACAAGGGCATCGAATAGCTGAAATGATATACTTAATAGTCTTCCGTTAATCAAGTTCTTTTTAACTTTGTTCAGCGAAGCTGTAACAAGAGTCTTTCTTCGAACAAAGCCTCACTGTCTCCAAGTAATGACCCAAGCTTATATGTCTTCCTCCGTGGCTCATCTGATCTCTTTTCTACCCTTCTGATATCCATTAATTCTGTTTTCTAGACATTCGTCGTTAAGTACCATTTTTACACAACAACAAAAATTAGCAAACTTGTATTATTTAAAACCGCATTTATGGCATTTAAAAATAAAAATAAAATAAATATAGCACTTTAAATAATTAGTTGCAATTATGGTATTTACAACTTTACTACAAATATTCTTATTTTTGTTAAGAAAAAATTTATTGCATCAAGAAACAACCAATCTGAGAATCATACGATAGTACTACTGAGTGCGTGGTTATTCCCTTTCAGGATTGCGAGTGATATTCGCTAAATAACGAGCAGCTCTCACGGAGTATAGAAATCCGATTCCTTAGACGATCCAAGAATTCTAGCGTCGAAGGTGCCAGGGAAGATCAAAAAAATATAATTTTCATTAATTAAAAAACTATCTTAAAGAATTATGGCAAAAAATTCCTTAGTTACAATAAACATCAAAGCAAAGGTCAAAGAATTAGCATAAATAACACAATTTCAAATACATGCGCATTACTGAGATGTCAGATCAATAAAATTCATTTGCTAAACCGTTTCAAATTCTGATTTATTCTCCCAAATATCATCTATTGTCCTCACATGTCTTTAAATAAAAATTACTAAAGATAATAAAACATTTAAACCGTCAAAACCATTCAAGACAGACAGGGCATCACATACATGACTATAGTAGGCTCTTCTTCTTATCCATAGAATCCTATGGAGTAGTCAATTACGGTCACATAAACCACTTATCGGTCAATTTAACTGTGGTTTGTTGATTTAATACTGTCATGCAATAAAGTCGGAGAATAGACCATCTCTTTTCTCAGCTGTCCCTCCACCTATTGGAATCGAGTAGGAAAGAAAGCCACTGGGTGTTAGAATCCTTAAAATTTTATTCTACGGAATTGAAGAACTTATTGTTTTCCTAAGGTCATGTATTTTTAATGCTCTCACTGGGCCGATCCTGAGCGAGTGGCTGCCACCATGAAGTGGAGAAGCCAGCGATACAAGTGCGTCCGAGTAAAAAATTCACCAACCATCCACGAGTCATAGGCCACCAAATGAAATGTCAAAATTATTATTGTATTTGTTAAAAATTAAAATCAATGAAGACGACTTTTGACAATCTAAAATTTAAACACACGTGCTAACCATCTTTTTAAATCTCGTAACATCAGTGCACTTAAGCAGATTTTCTTGATTATTATCAATCATCCTCCTTAGTTCTTCGTCACTGAGATCTTCGAGTTCTTCAGAGTTCCTTATAATTGACATAATCCTGTTATTATAACCCATTCTTTCAGACTGGGCCGTCGCACTAGAAGATTTGACTTCCCTCTCCAGTGAGTTGTCGATCCACCGATCGCATATGCATTGGAAGTACGTCACATATAGTTTCTTCCCTATCTTCCGGCTCCCAGTTTGTCGGACCGGTTTAGTTCTTCGATGGCTCTGTCAGCATTTTCTGGCGATATGAATTTGACATAGCCAAATCCCTTACTAACTCCTCTCTCTTTCGCAATCTTCGAGTTCCTCAATGGACCATATGCTTTGAAGAGCTCCTCAAATTCTTCATCCGTCGTTCTCTTATCGAAATTCTTTACATACAGGTTCGTCTCTAAGTCGGGGCCCCTCTGCAGGCTCTCTAAATGAACTTCCTTGTCTAGTCGATTATAGCTGCGGTTAATTCTGAGGACAAATCCATCAACTTCCTTTCCATGAAGAGAATTAATAGCCTAAAATAGAGCCACCTGCTTACATCTATCCCACTCTCTTCATCTTCGAAAGCCACAAAGCCATAGCTCGTCCAGTTTTCACTGCCAGCCTCGAAGACCCGAACAGACATGATCTCTCCGTAAGGTTCGAATACCTCGATCAGCTTGTCATCGTCCCAGTCACTGAATCCAGAGACTTTGATGTTAAATACCGTCTTTCTGCTTCTTCTAGGCTTGAATTCCTCGCACACACTACAAAACTAATACCACAGGTTACAGAACTGTATCCCCAAATATTTTGTTATTCATGACCGAACAGGCAGTCTTTGCGTCCACCTCGCGATCAAACTGAACGTATCCATATCCCAAGGACTCTCCATTGGTGTTGTAGGTGATCTTCGATGAGACCACTGTTCCGAAGCGGGAAAAAAGTTCACTAAATTCGCTGGTTTCATAATTCTTTGGGATTCCTTTGACGAACAGGTTGGCTGAGTTCTGTTTGTGTATTGTCTGATAAGGATGAGCCCACAGCACTCGGATGGGGACTCCTTTTATTTTGTAATGGTTAAATTTTTTGATTGCAGCATCGCAGGCTTTTGCTGTGGAGTAGTTGACAAATGCGTATTTTGTATTTTGTTTACTCTTCGAAATATTCAGCACAATGTCTTGAAAGCCGTTAATCCTCTCAAATTTGTGCAAATCGTCCTTTGTAACAGATTTGTCCAAATCTCCAATGTAAATAGTGAAAATACGATCAGACACCATTATTCGTTTCAATTATTTTTAATTAACATTATTTGATTAAAAATATTTTTTTTAATTTATATTTTTAATTTAGATATTTAAATTTATATTTTTAAAATAGCCAAGCAGTCAGGGCTGCTCTATATAACCGTTACTCTATTTTTTTCTTCATTTAGATATTTTTAAATTTAATTTGAATATCTTAGGAGTTAACTGTTGACTGATCTTTTCCCCTCATATTCATACAAATCAATCATCTCTTCTTTACCTACAACCAGTTCCACAAAATTGTAGGAAATAGAAATAAAGTTATCTTCTGCAACTTTAATCTCAATTTGATTGATCATTAATATATATTTTATTAAATAATAGCAGTTTAGTTCGCTTCATCTACAGCCCTATGGAAAGCTCTTTGTCGACGTTTGACATCTTATTTGTTGTCTTCCCATTTGTTTATTAAAAATGTCTTTTTTATATAAAAAATTTTTAACCACAGAAAATTTCATTTCAATAATAATACAAAAGCAAAAAAATGAGGTTAGATAACCGAGACTTGGACTGCGTAACTATTCCTGGACTGCGAAAATTTGATAGCATTCATCAGGATCTTTTGAGCGGGTGAGAAAATGTTTCAGAGTTTCTTTGGAAAATAAAAGACGTATGAGCGAAGGTTCAAAATAACCGGCACATTCCTGGTATTAGTACAATTGTAGTGAACTTGTATTCAAAATTGATTCATATAAATTTCGTCCCCATTTATGAATAATTATTGTTTGGTTGCTTCTCCAGTTGATCTTTGTTGCAATCATGAGAGGCAACGCAACGTCGATAATGTCGGCAGGGTCCACTTTGATGGTTGCTTGTGTTAATTTAATTACATTATTGATTGTTTTTAATTTAATAAAATTTTTAAATAAAAAAACTTTCCTGGAAATGCAGCCGACCAGGCGGGGCCAAGAAGATCCGTAAATACAAATCCCTCGGAGACCAATTCCATTTCAACCCCATTCCTGTGGAGACAACTGGAACCGTGGGAGCGAAGACGGACGCCCTTCTCTCCAACATTGGAACCAAACTCGCCTCAAAAAGGTGTGAGCCACGGGAGAGGCTATGGTTGAGTCAGATGATCGAAGTGGCGATTATCAGAAGTAACGCCTTCTCCATTCTGTCGTCCTAGTTATTTTATAATTAAAAAAAATAAATTCTCTTGTGAAAAAAAATTGAAAAAATGAAAAAGATAGAAATAAATAAAAATTTAATAAAAAAATTATTTAATGCTTATTGAATCTTAAGTTCCTTCAACGAACTATCGATACTGGATTCGTTCCATAGAAGGAACTAAGAGCTTACTCGGAAGGAGTGACCTCGTAGAATTTCAACCATGGTCTTTATAACAGTGTATGTGTTCGTACATCAGGAAAAATGTGATAGATGCCCGGTGGAGGCTATTTGGGGATGTATTAAGAATGAACCCACTACAAATCCATGGAAGATTACTCTGACAGTTGCGACAAACCCTTCCGTGGACGACCTGGACAAATCGAGATCACTAGCATTCGACAGTGGAAGATGGAAAAGATTAACTATAAATATTGTTTCTATGAGTGTTGCATTTGCTGGGCTATAAACATTATGTCTTTCGTGAAAGTGCCTTAATAATATTAAATCTTATTATATCTGTGAGTGAACTCAAGAAATGGCTGTAAGCAAAGAGGGTACTAGTCTAAAGGGGCGGGGAAGTAACGACAACTGTCAAAGAGAGCACGAGCACCATAGCTGTGATACGTTGCAGCTCAAGTATGTTTATAAGGTCTTAGCTCAGAATCTCGCTGCAGAGGCAGATGTCCCACTTAAGGATCGTAGATTTAGCAGCAAGATCCCTCATTGTAAGGTTAATGGAGTAGTGTTAACCTACATCAATAAGACTGTGTCTTATGCGGTGAAGGGTAAGCTAGTAGGGTCACTGGGTGATATCTCCCTACTGCTGTATGCAGCACAGATCACTTTTGAGGAATTGACGGACAAGCCCAGACCACCCAGTAAATAGAGGAAGCAGATCTGTGCCAAGATTGCTTGGAGACAGACTGAGCTGGAAGTACTAAAGGGGCACATAAGTAGTGTGGCGAGAGGGGTCAGAGGAAAAGCATTGCCTATAGTAAAGGGGCTAATTAGTAAACTCCGTGTTCCAAATTAGGACCTCAAAGAGTTGAGGAAGGTAAAGGTGGAGTTAAAGGGGGCAATAATGGTGTATAAGAGGAAACTCTATAAACATGAAAGTCGGTGTAATAGGAGAGAAAATAATCTGTTTGAGTTTAATGGCAGATTGTTTTACAATTGCCTACACAAAAATAGCCATAGTGTATGTTCCCAACAGGACGCGAAATTGCTTTCCACATGGGGTAGTATGTGGGAGGCTAAACCACGCTGAGAAATGCGTAGAATGTCCCGTACAGCGCCGCTCCTTTCTTGACGGAATTTTCGATTCCGTTAAATAAACTGTGGTTAAATAAACTTTTTATTGTTGGTTAAATAAATTGAGGTTTATGATTGAAATTGACTAAGCGATGCCTTGTATACAAAAATATATTGCTAAAAACACATCAGAAAGAGATTTTTAAGATTGGATTCCACCAAAGAATTTAATTCTGACATGATTGGATACCTGGTTAAATGGTGTTGCATACAACTCAATGAATTCGATCTAAATTATTAATAATTATGTTGTATTAGGGATGATGATTTTATACAGTTACCAAAAATTAATTTTACTTGTTAAACGTCACTAATGTTTTTGTAGGCATATCCCAAATTCTCACGTTCTTGAGGAATTTTATATTTTTTGTCTTTTAGGTGGACACTCTTATGGGTAAAATGACGAAAATAACAAAAGAACGGACATATATTTAGTTAAACTATTGCCAACTCGTGTAAACGATATCTGTCGTAGCTAACGTTTCCTGTAAGTTTCCAAGAGACTGCATAATGATCACGTTTAACAGATTAAGACAGTAATCTATGCAAGTTCATGGTTTATTTCGAATGACTATTAGAAAATAAAAATTAAAGTTAATTTTATAAATTTTAGGTTTTTTACAATTTATTAGGTTATTAAATTTTAGGTTTTAGGGTAAGTTAAAAGTAATTTTTCAAGATAAAATTTTCGATTTTTAAGGATAATGAATATTGGTGACAAAATTCTCATAATTAAGCGATTTGTCTAAATATTTTTTGTGTCGTTCAACCTAGGAATCTAAACGTTAATGTTTAATCAAAATTTTCTCCAGAAACAGAAGTAAAGGTTCGAGTAAAGAAGAGCTTGACGTCTGATGACATTGCTTTGGTCTCACGTAATCTCACATCTGTTCCGACTCACTGCTGTCGTTATCGCGACTTCCGGAGAGTTCTTACATTTTACCATATTTTTTCGTTATTTGTAAATAGGATTTTGGTATAAGCGACAATTAGCTCCACCATCAAATAAATAAAATAGTGACTGATTTCTCACTGACAATTGATATGCGTTGGACTGACCATTTTTCGGAATAAACAACGGCCTCACATTCGAGATTTACTTCGAATCCTACTTGGGGAGAGCTTAGAATTCTGTCCAAGGAGATAGAATATTGAGAGGTATTTTTGTCAGCATGCCTCCTAAAGACAAACACTGTAGCAATCATGTTCATAAGCGAGATATGTAAATTTGTGAGACGATCTGAGTTCTCTCATAGGGTCTTCCAAAATTATCATCAATACTTGAAGTGGGAGAAAGTATACTTGAGTGCTCCAGTTAAATTTTCTTGAATAGAGTTTTCCGACTATCAAAAAGCCCATAATTCTTAAACTTAACTCATGGAGAAATAGTTATTACCCCCATTAGTTTATGATAAGCCGTCAATGTTCTTTAAACGAAATGTTGCAATTCTCATCGTATGATCGCTAATATTTGTCAAATCCTCATACGAAGGTGTATTTAAGAGAGATCGCTTATCTTTAAATGGCACGTGATACACTCAATCTGGTTATATATGAGCCAAGTCCCAATCCGCATTACTAACACTCCCCTCCAGGTAGTTTTTATGGTAGGCAGGGTTCATGGATGTAGTATTGTACAGAAAAAGTTTATTTCCCACTCAGAAATAGCTGAATAGAAGATATGTTGATATTATCACATAGACGTCATCTGGTTTATTTTTTGCCGCAATTTTTGCATTCAGGTAGCAGTAATGAATATCAGCGAAGACGACTCGTATGTCCGTTGAAATTCTTCGATAACATCCGATAAAAGTCGTCTAGTTCAGAAAAATCTTTCGCATACAAAGTAATAATTATCACGAGACTTTTGGAGGGACAGTGGCTGTTGAGTAGTATTTTAAGAACACCATCCTGTCACTCACACGCTAAATATTGGTGGATGCCAGGTGCCAATCTAAAATCCGGGTCCATAATGCTTTGAATCACTGGGTATACATATCAATTGATATTTTCAATAGTTCGCGTCAAAATGCAGGCAAATTTCGTGTTGTTTAGACGCCCATGCTAACGTAATATCTCTCCAGGTCATCACAAAGAATTTTTCCTCGATCAGGCCTTTGATATACGTATAGCGTTGAACTTAAGGAGCTTCAGACGATATACATTCTCTTGTATCTAAGGTTTAGACATTTTATAAAATGTTATTAATTGAGTATCTCACAAAAAGCCGCACAACGAACGCTAATCCATTTAACTTTTTATTTATTTATTTATTAAGTCTAAATTTTATTTATTTAATAAATTTAAATAAGTTTTAAATATGAATTCTTTTTGAGAGAATAAAGTAAAATTTAAATCCATAAAGTCTGATGATTATTATTATTATTATTACCCCCAGGATCACTGGGTCAAAGAGAAAGAAATAAAAGTTCTCATCTAACTAAGTGATCCCAGACCGACAAAGGTGAGGACGAGTCCGGCGGGGTCGAGAATCCTGAACAGCTCTTCTCATAGGACATGGCATCGGCTCACAATTTCTGTATGATTGTAGATAATTCGATAGTATTTGGAATAGAGGGCAGCTCGGTAGAACAGCCTCCTTTAATAGTTTTCGTTGTATTTCAATTAAAAATTTTCAATAGGTTGGATGTTGTGATCTGGTCCAATTAACCTTATTGCAGTCTCCTCGATTGCAATAACTTCAATGTGGAAGATCGTGACATTTGCATTGCCCATGAAGGACTTGCATACGTCATCGTTGGTCGGATGAATTGTTTGTATATCGTGGGGGTTTGATCTCTAATATTTTTGAGAGCACTTTTAAAATTCTTAATTTTTTCAGAGCAGAAGTTACTCTGTTTTCAACATGCCGGATAAAGGTGAGTCCCGATCAAAGGTTACTCCCAGAATCTTCGGTGTTTTGTTAATAGAGATAGCTTCGTTCTTCATAAAGACTTTTGGTTCGATACAGAGCTGTCTCTTGTAGGTGGTAAACAGTGTGACAAAGGACTTTGCTGCTGATGTGTCAAGTCTCCGCTTCGAGAGCCATAGTTCCAAGTTATCGAGCATTTGTTGAGCCAACTGAGTCGCTGATTGAATGTTTCTGTCCTTGGAGGCAAGAATGATATCGTCGGCATATGAGAGGATTAGACAGTTTTCATTACAGGTTTGTGGCATGTCGTTTATGTAGAGATTGAAGAGTAGGGGTGATAGTGGTGAGCTTTGAGGGACTCCATTTGGGAAATAGCGAGATCTTGATTTGATGTTGTTGCAGAGCTCTGATGATATTTTTAACAACAATATTTAGACGTGCCAGTAGATGTTTTAATTATTGATGTAAATTTCAATTGGGGCTTATTAACAGAAATTATCAATAAGTTCCGAATATCTCAGCCTCATTAAAACTTTAGCCTCTCTTTTGACGTGAGTAAATAATTTACTAAATCATCACTAAGAACAAAATAAGATATTAATTAAAACATACTGTTTTTTGTGGACTGATTTTGAATAATATTTTACACTAGGATATCGCTTTTGTTTCATATACTAAAGGGGTCCATGAGACAATGATCTGGACAAGAAGTACTATGTCCAGCTTTATCGGCTAAATAATAACTGACTAAAAAAGTTTATATATTTATTATTGTGGTGATTTTTATTTTTTAGTATCAGGTTGATCTTAAATAAAACAAAAAGTTAACATTTAATAAGAAAACGTTTGGTAATTTCACTAAAAAATTTTATAACTAAAAATGCGCCAGCCGGGAATCGAACCATGGCAAGCTAACATCATACCATTAGACCACTGGCGCTTTTGTGGAAACTTGTTAATCCTGCAGTCGGTGGTTATAATGGTTAAGATATCTTGATATTTAAATTCAATAGTAGTGATAATCTCAGTTTTCAGTACACCTCGCATTTATAACTTAAGTGGAATATAAACTATTTTACAAGAATTACGCGACACCATAAACTTTTAATTAGATTGAGGCACATAGATATCAGACTTGAGGTTTGGTCTCATTACCGACTGTTCATATCGAATATTTTTGTAATTGGTCAATGGAGTTTGCAAAGGCCAACAATATTAATAATAGAAGCACGATGTTTCGTTTCTTATTAAGACTTTTAAAAAGATGATTAAAAATTTCTACTAGAGGATCACTTAAACACAATATAAATAAAAGATAAAAATTGTTTAACAAAACACAAAAAAAGTTCAATTCAAAATTAGTGTCTGCTCTATACTCTTACCTGGCCAGAAAATCGCTTTCGTTCTATACTTTTTAAAATCCTTAGAAACATCAGGTAATCCAGAAGTCTTAGAAGACGTTCTATGATTTGTAGACATTTAAAAAATGATATGTTTAGTCTAATCTCTATTGGTAACTCAATAATGGATATATAAGGAAATAAATATTTGACCGAATACCTCTAAACCTTAAGTCATGTAGTTATTCACCGGTAAATCCATTTTAGTGATTATTGGATAACTAAGTAGTGTTCGAAGAAGAATTAGATTGACCGTAAGTATGAAATAATATGACATTTTATTAATAAAATAGATTTTGGGGTATTCATTATTATATTTGATGTTAAGTAATTATTATATAATTAAATATTGGAATAAAAATAATGAAAATTAATACGAATGGTAGGGCTTTCAAAAAAGCTTCTACTCGACAGTCTCTCACACTTTTTTGTATTTTAAACCTCGAATAAGAATTTCGAAAAAAAATTAACACTTATTTGATATTTTTTAATTATTTTATTTGATGATAATATATTAAAAATAGTTAAACCCAAAGTCTTAATAAGTTTTAATTATGAGAACAAAAAATAGGAATAAAGCGATAATATTAATGATTCGATAAATAATTCTAAAATAATAAGAAAAATACATTATATTTTTCTTTAAAGCTAATGGCATATTTTCGCAGATCTTTGATATTAGATAGAGTAGACAGAGTCTCAATCTTTCTGGAGACATTTGTAGACATTATCATTGGAATGAATATTTGTGCTACTAAATCAACAAATATTACGCTTATAGTAAACCATTTGAGAAAATTCCCAAATGGCCCAAAACCATAGTCTTTGGTCTAGTTCCTCATTTAAGAGGTCCACGAGTGAATCAAACGATCTTTTGTTTAAATGATATTTTACCTATAATATCCGTCATACAGTTCATGTGTAAAATGATCTTGTGAACATAAAGCAATCGTATCAAGAATATCTTCAGACACGGATTTACCTCCATTATTGTAAAAATCGAAAATCTTTATATCTTGAGTTGTGTCACTTATTATGTTTGATAAAGCATTGCAGATGGAAATATATATTTGTGGTCAATTATCCCCAAAGTCATAGTTCCTATTAAATTACACAAAACATACAATAAATAGGTAATCAATCCACTTTTCCGAACCGGAGGTCGAAGGTTCTCGAATTTAGTTAGATTTTCAATAACAAAAAAAACTGGGAAAAGAATGTAATCAGGCAAAACAATATCATTTTCTGGAAACTGTATAAAAAAGTCTATAATAAGATCAAGCCCTCCCAATTCAACAAACAAAGTGCCATTTTCCTCGTTTGCATCTAAAACATAAGGTAAGACAAATTCACCTAAAAGAAGCCACAAAATTCTCCAAGCCGTATTACAGTACGAATAAGCTACTACATCCTTGTTTTTTTTTATTTGATTAACAAATGAGCTAATTTGAAGTAAACTATACCTCATTATTCCGTAGAATCCCAAATAAGATAAATCTTCAATAAATTGATTCTTCATTAATAGATACATGACATCATAATCACCCATATATTCATCATTGTGCGTGTGAACTTCTTTTATAAATGTTTCTGTAAAAAATGAAAAAGATAAAATCTAAAATGTGCAAAGATAATACAAAATTTGATAATTCCCAAGGTTTAATCTGCACCATAATTGAGTATAAAGTATATCTGTACTGAAAAAATATAAAAATGTGACAACCGTATAATCGCAACACAAAGCCTTTATAGTGACAAGTAAAGCTTCATAAATAAGGCTAAGTTAACATCAACTCAAACCAACGATAAGATTCAGATTTGAGCTTTCTACTCATTTTGGTTTTTAAACAATACCTATCAATCTATATACACGATTACATGATTTGTAGAATAAGCTTAGGATTTTGTGATGTTTTCAACAAACGACAGATAAACTAAAATATTCATTCAAATACCCTCAAAAATCGTTTATAAACAGAAGGCCGAATTTCAGAGTCGCAATCATCAATATAACGTAAAGTAGAACAAAGCAGTCCATCTTTATGCTCAAAGTGAAAAATTGCATTAACCAAATTATTTAGCAGTAAATTTGATTCGAACTACAGTAAATAATAATTATACAACAGTGACATGATTTTTGAAAAATTGAGATATTTCTTTGAAGCAAAATTTGTCAATATTTGTTTCAAACAGTTCTCTAAATGTCAACTAGTAAAATACGGGTTCAATAGTCCATAATCTATCGAAAATCCAGATAAATCAAAAAATTCTAAATTAGTGGCTAATTTTAACAACGGTCTACAATCACAGCTTAAATTTACGCACATTTTTACTGTTTGTATACGAAAAGTATCTAATAGTGACAAAATAGAAACTTTAGAGATCTGGGACTGCAAAGACTTTTGAAAATTCTTCGAAATTGGATATTAGAACATTGTCAAAATTAATACTTTCGAGTTCTTTTATCAGTTTGACTGTGCAGCAATAAATTTTAGTTGGAATACTTCTTTCAAGAAAGATAATCTGATAAAAGTTCAAGTGACCTAATTTCGCTGAATCCACTTTTAAATAGCAAATGAAGTAAAATTGGGTCATCATATTCCAAAAGAGTGAAAGAATTATTATTTGGAGAATACTGCAGATAGGGCGAATTCTCAGAAGATGTTATTTTAAATAATTTGATGCTCGTTAAATTTGGTAGATTTTGGCACAAATTTGCTAAATCTTTTATGTCGATTTGATTATTTGACAAATCAAGGCGGAAAATATTGTAAAACACGTCTGTAAGTGTGCTTAATGTTGAGAAATCGTGGATCGTTGATAATATTGTATGTGAATTGTGTGTTTTCAAATATTCTAGATCATGGTGTATTCTATTGCCGATCATCATCTTCGATTTTGAGCTTAATCTACCATATTGATTCATATTAATGTTTTTTCGAAATTCATTAATGCAAAATGCATACAATGAAGGAATCTGCATTATGTTTTAAAAATTAAATTTTAAATTAAAAATCTAATTAAAAATTATTATAAAAAATAAATAATTATAAAAATATTATAATCTTTTTACATTAAATCTTTTTACTGCTATAAATCATAAATTTGTTTATCTCATTGTGCATCTGTTTTATTATGTTAATTTTTCAGTTAACGCAATTTTCATAATTCAGAAATAATAATATTTTTTGACATCAAATAATTTCAAAACTCGCTATAGAGAATTCCTTGGTTCCTCAAGTTAAAATGGTCGAATTTTTTATTTTTATTTCAAAATATATTTTAGTTCTTATTAAACGTTCTTCCCACGTGGTCATGTGTAATGATATGAGAGGTCGGAAAATTCGGTTTATTATAAATCATGTGTTATTAAATTTTACAGTTTGCGTTAAAGATGGAAAAACTGCAATTTTAATTCCTTTAGACATTAGAGACTCTGGACATAAGTTTGCAATGCAAGAGGTCTTGCATAATCGACTATAACGTTTCTCGATGAGCAGCTATTAAATAATTGTTATCTATCATTATTTATATGTTTTCATAGTAGTGTCTTGAAGATCAAAACAAGTTTACATTTTTACAAGGATCTCTCCTGGACTGAAAGTGATTAGACTCCTCAATATTTTTTTTTATTTTGATCGATTGGAATACAAACTCAGGTGCGTAGGCTAAGGGAATGTTTAATTTCAGCAAATGGAATGTTCGTAAGGAATTTTCATCACATTATTTGCAACACTCTTCCACCCCTTATTTAATCTTTTTTGCAATACTTGTTACCAACATTCCATATCCTATAAAAAATTGCAATGACACAACTGTTAGTAATGACGGTTGCTTTACACTCCCTGATAGCCATCTTCACTCCCTATAATGTGACTAGTCCTTCCATAATCCTTACGCTATCTTAAATACTTGATTAAATCAAGCGAATTCTCTTTCCTGTCATCAGAGATTAGACTCTGTGGGTCAACCTTTATTTTCGTACAGCTGTACAGAATATTATGGATTTTCTACTTTTACTGAAATAGGGTTGAACGATGTTGCATAGAGAATCATAACTACCAGAAAATTCAGTCTCAGTCGAGTTATCTAAAGATCCAACTCTGTACCGTGCAATTATGTCAGAACTCTGATTGAATATAATCATAAAAATGTGTCACTTACGAGATTTATCGAACTCCCAAACATATCAACAGAGATTGTCATGTAGGTGACCGATCCTCAATGCTACGATATTTCCTCGTTTTAAAATTTTCAGAGTATTGTCTCTGTAATCCGCATACAGCGATGACCTGAGCAGATTCAGGTTTGAGAGAATATCCGTGGATGTTGAGTCTCAAACAAGACATCTCTTCCGGCTTTATGAAAAGACATTATGCATCTGGCCGCTTGCTATCACCATCATCAAGTCCGAGGGGTTCCAGAAGGCAAGTAAACCTGGCCTAGTCGAATTAGAACTCCAACACGAATAGTGTGGTAATCTAGTCTGTTTGTTGTTCTGTTTGTTGTTCTCTAGTGGCACAGAGTCCAGATTTAATCCAGAACAGGAATATAAAATGGAGTAGGTTAATGAGATACTTCCATGGAGTGACAGGTACATGGAACTTCCAAATCGGCAGATCACAGCAAATGTGTATAAGAAATAAAAAGAACCATTTCAGCTAATGTGGGTTATATAAAATATTTAAGTGCAAGCTCGTGTGAGTTGTTTTAGAAAGATTTAAAAAAATGTTAATTCAAAATTAAATATACCGAGTTAGGTGACGCTGTTGACGCTGTTAGAAATTGAAGAAGGCAAAATCCACAAAAGAATACTTTTACCTATGATGAAGCGGACAATGTCGGCAATTTTTTTTAATATAAATTTAATTTATATTAGTTTATATAATTTTTTTAAATATTAAAAAAATCTGTTCAGACACCTGGAGCAGCTGCTTCGACCGCGGAAAACCTAAAATCAAGAAATATTCTTGCCTCGGGGATCGCTACCGATTTACTCCTGTTGCGACCGAATCATCGGGAGCCGTTGGTCCAATGACGGCTGAATTCTTGCAAGAACTCGGAGGATTGCTTGCCAGAAAGAAAAGGGATCAACGAGAAGGGTTATGGCTAAGACAAAAGATTGGAATAGCCATACTCCGAGGGAACTCGTTCGCAATCCACGCAGCAACTGACATTTGTTTAATTGTTAAAAAATTTTTTTGTTATTAAAAAAAATATTAAAAAAATAAATTAAATAAAAAATTAAATAAAAAATTAAACATAATTAATTAAATATCAGTTTAATTTTCATTGTTACCACGTTAAATTTTAATTCTTTTATTTCATCTAAAATTCATTTCAAATACGAAAATTTATTTCAAGACGTAAAATATTATGGAATTAAATGGAAGAATTTTCTAGAAAAATATAGTTTGACTAATTTTTAACTTTTACAGATAAGTCATATTCTTGTTTAGAACTTAACGTTAGAAAGGCTATTTTTATGGAAATTTATGATTCATCGACCATTACAATTCACTATCAAAACAAGGACAATTTTCGAATGAATTGGGGATAAATCAATTCGCTTACATGGTTACCTCACAATACACATTTGTACACAATATATGAACTCAGCAAACCAAACAAATTAAATTTGCATGAAGCTTGTGATATTTATGATACGTACGATGATGAATTACTTGAAGATTTCACGACTCTTATTGATGAAAAAGATATCCTGCAATTTTTAGTTGGGTAAGTCAAAACCGTGTCACTGGCATAAAGGAGCAAGGAAATAAGTGTGGCTCCTGTTTTGCAAATACAGTGGTATGCCAGATACTAAATTTCATTAGACCGGATATAAGGCGATAAAAAATGGAGATGAAAAAATGCCTTTGTATGCTCTCGTGAATTTTGGTCCTGTTAGTTTTAGATATGCGAGTGCTGTAGCAGGTTTTCAAAGTTATAAAGGCGGTAAATATAAGTGAAGCGTTGCAGGAATATTTTATTTCAAAAATTATTCAAGTTTTAAATATAACCATGAAGTTGCCGTTGTCGGCTATTGAGTTTTAAATGAAAAAAATATTGGCTTATCAGAAATTCATGGAGGATATCTTGGAATCCAAGGTTACATGAAATTGGCACGCGAGAAGAATAACTGCGGATTCCCTTATAAAGCCATTTACCCTAAAATCAAATAATTAGATCGTTTAATTAGATAACCTTTATTTTTAACTGGGTCAAAGTATTTTTTGATCTAAGAGCAGTGTAACACCTAACTACTCAAGTGATTTTAAAATGCTCCAGTAGAGGCATCATCTTAGCAAGATGATTTTTCCTCGAGCCCTCAAGCACTTACCGGATGCTCATAGTTGAATAGGCAAGCTACTCATTTTTTATGGATTAAGGAATACAGAGGCATTGGAGAGGAGTCTTAGCCAGAAGTCAATTGATATTATACGTTGAATGCTTTTTTTCTGCAAGTTTCAATTTTCATATTTTTTCGCAGTTGTAATATCCGGTTCCTTTGGACCTCCGACGCTCGAATTCCCATGTCGACTAAGAATCCGAATTGGAGATCTCCACGAGCTCTGCTGACAGTTTTTGTGAATCTCACTTGCAATAATGGAGAGGAAATAGCCTCAGGTCTGGGCGATTACCATATTTATTCCCCTCGGATTTATTTTTTTAACAACTAATAATATTTATTTTTTTAATTTTCAGTTCTAACAATTCTGAGCTTTTGCATGCATTACTAGTTTCAATTTAAAAGGTCACCGTGAAAATAGATCGAACACATACTTCTCCGTTTTATTTGCGCGGTAATATATAACTATTGCAGGCCATTAAACTTAAACTTGTTAGCATAAACTGATTTAATATTTAATCAACTGGTTTAATGGCTAGCCTACTATTTGAAATTTGTTTAAGTCTGCCAACTATATATCGTTCAGAGGAGAGAACATTGAGAGTTCTTAATATATAAGATCCTGAGGCGTTCCAGTAGAACCCTCATCTAAACGATGTTATACAGAGTCATTGTCGTTGATGCTGAGATCGAAGTCAGAACTCGTCGCCAGAAAACGAAATTCTCTCCCGTTGAAATGAAGTGACATATCATATTGAATGCCGGTCTATTGAAAAAGGTTGATCAAATGACGTCACAAGAAGTAATGAATAGAAATTTTTAATCAATCGGATGAAACTTTCTGTATGATTTTATATACAGTAAACTCTCTCAAATATGCCACTTTTCAATTTGCTAATTATTATTATAACCCCAGGAACACAGGAAAGAGGAAAAAGTTATCGTATCCTATTCCTTCTTCATTGAGACGTGGATGGTGTCGTGCATTGCTAAATTTGCTAATTCTAAAATTTGCTATTTTTATCGAGTTTATCTATTTTTCAATGATATTTGCCAATTCTGAAATTTGACAACATTTTTAAAAATTATTTTTATTTTTTTAAATATTTTTAAAAATTTAAATAATTTGAAGCAAGCATGTCTCGGATTGTTCCTGTTAAAGGCTATACCAGACTTTCAGTTGCTCAAAAAGTGGAAATATTGCGGTGTAAAGAATCAAATAAATCAGCTTCATGTCAGACGATACGCAACAGACTTTCTTCTATTTTTAAAAAGAGAATCTAAGGAAAGTCAATGCAATATTAATGAATGCAGAATCGCTTTTATTTCAGTTCAAGACAGAAATCCTAAACTAAAAACTTAAGAAAAGTAAACACCCGGAGCTTGATTAAAATCTGATTGATATTTATAGCCCCGCATGTGCAGGTGAATCACATAAGAAGATAAATCTTAGGAGTTCTGTATTGTTTGTAAAAATGGCATGGGAAGATGTGAAATCTTAAACTATTTTAAACGTCTAGAGAAAATTTTTTAATTGACTACAGTGAAAAAAGGTAATTGATGAGAAGGAAAAATTAATTGATAAATAAGGACCAAGAAGAATCCGGTTGTGTATAAGTACATGAGTCATTAAACAGGGCCGAAACGCTTTTAAAATTAAGAGAGATTGAAAATTATCTTCTAGAAAACATTGAAAATGACAATGAAGCAGAATTCATTACTTCATTAAGAGGATATAAAGAAAATACTAAAAATTCTAATAAGAGGCAATTGGGAATTGACTATTCTTTAATAAAATTTAATTAATTGTTTCCTTAGTTAAAAATATTGTTTTCCTTAAAAAAAATTTGTTAATTTAAATAGTTTGATTATTTTGCAAAAAAATTTATTCTGAAATCTGCCAATTCTCAAATTTGCCACAATTTTGATAGAGTTTACTGTATTTTTGATTGTGCATGAAACAGAGAGTAGCTCTGTAGAATAGCCGCCTTTAAGAGTTTCTGTTGTAATTCGATTGAAAGTTTCAAAGTTTCAATGGTCCAATTAACTTTATTGCAGCCTCTTGGATTTTATTTCTTTATCAAAATAATAATTTAATTTAACATAAGTTAGTTAGTTGCCCTCACTGCGTGGCTGTTCCCTCTCAGAATTGCGAGCGAAATCCCTCGAATAGCCAGCGGCGTTCACGAATATCTCCAGTGCATGAGGTGATCCGGTTTACAAGACGACCGAAAAAATCGAATGTAAAGGGGGAATAGGATCCGGAAGCTTTTATAGCAAGGGAAACAAATTTGTTATTATCGGAAGGTCGATGTATTTTTTGAGTTTGGCCTTCTCCACCTTGACAGCTGCAGAGCACGCCCTTGAAGCGCACTCGTGAAGATTGTTCAGGGCGAACGTGTCTGTACATGTCACGTCCCAAACAAGTGGTTTCCCGGCCTTTTGGATTGGGATAGCTTAAAGGACGAGCAGCGTGAAATCTGCATTGCCCACGAAGGACTTGCATACGTCATCATGGGTCGGAGAAATTGGTTAATCGGTTAGTTGAGTTAAAACCACTCTGTCGTTCCCTATTAGAATATAAATATTATAAACTGTTAAAAATAAGAAATAGTACAGTCGACCTGGAAAAAGGAAAAAAATTACCAATGAGGTTTCCCTAAAAATGAGGGTCTTCTTAAGAATATGTTATTTTCATATTATTTTGTTCTTTTTTCGTAGTGAATTCAAAATATCTGCTTTAAATTTGTAGCTTAAGAACATTTTCTGAAGTTTCCTGAAAATTCCGTATTTGATAAGTTACCATTTACCAAATTTGACGTAAAGCAGACTTCACATGAGATCTCTTTTTTTAGTTGGTATAAATGCATATTTATACAGATCTGATTGTATTTCTTACATATTCTAATTTTTTTCATTTTTGATTTACGAGTTAGTAAGAGTTCCATAGGAACAGGTAGAAGATAAGTATCTTGTTATTACCGGAACTCCAAAGTCCCTTAGACAACGACAAAGTACAGAAGGCATTCGTAGAACGGCTTTGTTGTTATGCAAGACTTTTCTAAATTTGTTCCTACCATGAGTATGCTATCTACCAGATAAATAATAGGTGTTGTAGAGTTTGAACCAAAAGAGTATGATGTGATTGATGCTATGATGAGTGGAGTACTCATATAAAACCATGTCTATGTGCTGGCAGTCGATAAGGTGAGACTATTTTTACCTCCTGAAATTCCAATAAAAAGGTTTTTTCGCGCATTTTGGGTTTCCCCAAAACAAGGTCGGACTGTATTCTTGCTGTTTCTTCAATCCAATTTTTAAAGTTACAATTAAAAACAGAGTAATAGACAGAGTACCGATTTTTTGATAACTCCAAGCTTACAAATATGATAAGCCCATCACAAACAGTCATAGCTCTTTAATCCAAGGATGGAACCTACGGGAGAACATCTGCTTGTGCTATCATATCCAACCTCCAATTACCAATAACAACTGCCACCATCTTAAAGAAGAGTACATCATATATTGAAGGTGAGAGATTCTCTCAATTAGCGCTTAATAAACTTATGTAACAAATTTATGTGTTATCGACGATTTATGATATTTAAATATAGTTTTACCTAAAGTTAGATCCTGTGATTCCAGAAGCAATATCGTAGTAAATAATTAGTTGACTTTGAGGTTTCGTATAGTAAGCGTAATTATGATGTGGGCATATTGTTGGTCCAGGTTGGTCTTTGCGGGAGATGCGATTCTCTTGAGTGTTTCTCGAAAATCAGCGAAGTTTTTCCAGACGCAGCGGATTATATTAATCGGAAATAGGTGATTGGGGTCTAGTATATTAGAGATATTGTACTTTTGGTTACCATTTGTGTTTTCCGTAAAAATAAAACTCGTTTATTTTATATTCCATCATGATCAACAATACTGATCCGTATTTTTTACAAAAAATATATAAAAATTAATTCTTTATTTATTTAAAATTTTAATTCAATTTATTCAAATAAAATTTTGATTCATAATTGCTGTGGGATGCTTGGACTAGGTTAACAAATAAATTAATTGCTGTGGGATGCTCCAATTACTAGGTTAACAAATAAATTAATAATAGGAATATACACGTGTTTGATAATCAATAAATCAGTCATGCAGTATATTAAAACTTTTAAAATATCGGATAATGACGTACCATTATGGAGTGGGATAAAGAACAACCGAGTTGTATCGTTATTAGTGGAATAATTGAAATTGAATGTAAAATGAACAATATTGTGAAACATAAAATTTAAATGACGCAATTTTATCCTTTAATTTTCCTGAACATTCCTATCGTGAGCTTAAATGGAAGATGATATAGATTTCTCAATATTATTTTCCAGTACATCACGGAATACGATTTATTTTTCTTGGGAATTAAAATTGTTTTCTAAGTCTGTGCTTACTTAAGTCAGAAACTTTCGACTAACGGTTATTATAACTGCAGTGAAAAAGTTATATTTCATAATTATGGATTTATAAAAATAAAATATATGAAAATGCAACTATACAATGCAGACAATAATACACTATTTACTGGAAATGGTAGCTTATAATAACCGACATTTAGCACGCCGGTGTGATTTTGAAAGAAATTTCGGATTGATGTCGACACTTTATTTGAATGCAAAATTAACTACAACGCAGGATCATATACTATAAAATGTAAATTTGTAGAATTTAAGCACCAAAAATTAATCAGAAGATATCCCTAAGTATATTCTCAGGAAAGAAAAGAAAAAAAATCTTTAATCAAATGATCTATGTCACCACATAAACCCTCTCGGACATTTGCATAATAAGAAATATTTTAATAAAAAATTTTTATTAAAATTATTTAAAATCTTAAATTAATAAATATTAGCATAAATCGACTAAAAAAAGTTTTTATTATTTTTTTCAATTATCTTTCCTTTTACATCGTTGATGTTAGGTTGCATGAATTAAACCGGATGCTTTGCATTTGACACAGCAAAAGATTTTTTAGAATATATATGACTTTGAGTCATTTTAAGTGTCAGATGGACGTGTCTGTGTCTTACAAAGCACTGAGAAAAAAGAACCACTTAATTACCCTATCGGTTCTCTAAAGATTTCTTGATTTAGACAGTCAAGCAGGCACAAAGACCTCACTTCAATGAAATCCTCCTGATGTGGGAGATATCGAGCCAAACCCAGATCCGAATTCTACAACTACTTTATACTCCGCTCAGAACGGGTAAATGAGTCCCATGGTGGGCTAGTCACCCTCATACATTCTTCCATTCCTTTTACAGACACTACCCAGAACACTGTCATGCAAGCCTCTGATAACCACATAGAAGTAATTTCCATTACCTCAGAACTCCTTGTCATATTGAACAACCGCAGCCAACACACATGATGTGGAGATCATACGGGGGATCAAAACACATCCCCTGACCTTTCGATCGTATCGCCGATTAGATGGAACGTAAGATATGGCCTATCGTCTTATCACAACCCGATCATCATTGATATTAGTCTATTTTCACCGCACACAATGATCAGGCGGACCCTGCAAACTACAGGAAAACGAATTGGGATGACTTTAAGGCAGAAATAGACAGGTCCTTGGAAGACATCTCTTTGTTGCTATATTGTCGGCTGACAAGAAATTAATCCCCAAAATGATTCATCGCGAACAACCAAGTTCCCATAACGCTAATCCATGACTTGATCCAAACTGCACGGAACTCTCCTGCCAAAGACCCTGATGGCCTATGTATCCAGAACTGCTCGTCAAGAAGTGAAATAGCCTCCCGGTAGAATAAGAGATAGATCCTTTTGAATGCGGGCCAAACATTGGGAGTCACATGATGAGGTAGATCAAATGACAACGCCATGGAAGGAAGAAAATCTCAATCACGTGGGCTACGTGGCTATAATCGTTTAATTTAACAAAAATTTATAAAAACCAAAGAAAAGGGTCATCCACTACATCCTCGACATCCACAATGGACACATTCCACAATCCTCCCCTAAACTAAACAACCCAGTCAACCTTCTCCAATTTACTCTTAGGAACTCTGCAAACACAATTTGTGTGGAAATTCGTATCAGAAGGCTGAATACATCTCAGACAGCACAGGTTCTCATACCCATTCTTCTTCCACTTACTCATCAGGTTCTCATCCGCTATTTTCTCGTTGATACAGTATTGTAGTAATTCTACAGTCTCGTGAACCACTACCTTTACTGATCTGCTTATGTTTGTAGTAAAGATCGAATATATAGCGGCTCTTTTGATTTTGAACCTTGAAAATTGGCCACAGTGACTCCACCTTACGTTTCCCCTCGTGAGGTTCATACTCCACTAAAAGTTAAAATTTAAATATTTAAAATTAATAATATATTAAATTATTAAACCTTCACGCATTTTGTTTTCGAGCTCGATAACTTTAGCCTCGATATCCTCCCAACCCGCCGGTGGTGGCTTTTTACTACGGCGTACTCTTCCCATCTATCTAAAATAAATATTTTTTTTATAAAGGTTAGAAAATAATCAGTTTAAATAGTGATTAGACGTAATTTTAAATTATTTTAGAGAAACAACAAACTCAATAACTGCAGATGGTTTAAAATTTAAATATTATTAATTTTTTATTTAATATTTTTTGTATAAATAGAATTTAAAATTTTTATCTAATTAATTTTTTGGTTGAGCACTGTTCTAATAAGAAGAAGATTGGCGATTCGAGCTATTGCGGAATTTGGAAGACTAAGTAGTTTAGTGGTTTGTATATAATCCCATAGTCCTTTGGTTCGATTCCCCTTTGGCTGTATATTAGCTGGTTCTTTACTCAATTTATTTATCTGTGTGGGGTCATGCAATCCATTTGGTTCACTAGGAACCAGTGCCGGAATCGTCTTACAGAAAATCATTTACTTTCCCCCACATTGCTAGATCATTTATTGAAGAGGTTCCCTCAATTATATTTCTGAATGAAAAATGAGACTCTTAGTTTGTCGTTAAGTCATAATTAAGATTTTATAAATTTTGATGTGGAAGGGAGATCATCATTGGTGTGACAAATAGTAAAATTAAGGGAAAAACGAAAAAATAGCAGAACTATGATTATTTTTCCACTGATTGTGAGGAATTCTTGGTTCCATCCAGTGCTATGGAGTTTTTTCGAAGCAACCCGGAAGGTTGAACACAGAACGACGCAGTGGCTTTTTACAAACAAATTCAAAATAGCACACTCTATTTTGTAATAAAGCTATTAGAGACTGAGTCAAACTTGGCAGGATTGTTCCCTCGAGTCTAAAGCACGTATTTGGCGAATAGTCGGATGATCGTATTTACTTCTTCGGTTCTGACGATTAAGGGATTACAGAGGAGTAGACGAGGAACATGTCTTTCAAGAATTCAATATCTCTGCAACTTTGAAGCTTCGACCTTCATGTCATTTGTCCAGAAGGTGATGGAGCCCCTGTTTGAGAGTATTACTTGGTTAATCAAATACGTCGTGAATCCCCATTTTCTTGTATAATTCTAAACCGGTCCCTTCAAGTGAAGGCAACTGGTGGCTAACAGGAAAGTAACAACCAAAAGAGGAAACTTTCAGAGATTAGCTGATGTAACTGGTGACCTGTATTACAGCCCCCGGAAAGTCTCTCTAGGTTCTAGGCCACAACACAGGGTGGTTTGTTGAACAGATCGACCGCTTAACACCAATGAGGAAAGAATCGAGGCAATTGCTATTTTTGTAACTGTCTCACAGATTGGAAGAGTAGCTCTAAATCTAGTCTTGGTGGTTGCTATCATGCTAACTTTCTACAATATTGAAACTTCGTGTATTCGACCTCCCCTGAGTCTATTGAGGAGAGATTACAACCATACGTGTATTGAAAAGAGATCCTCGACTCGGAGATTCCGTTTCAAATAAAGACTATGCTACCCACTTCGGTTCCACTAGAGGTTCACTAGCATGTCTACAATTTCTCGTTTTCCGTCTTAGTCACCGATCGAGCTCGTCGACAAACCCAAATACGCTACACGTTTCATGTACTATGATGTTGTAGTCGTTTCACGGTATCATGATGTAATCACCTCTTCTGGTTCTCCAAGAATATCTTAATTACATTTCTCCTGGGTAAGCCTCGGTTCCTCACCCTTTCTCCAGCCAAGTTAGCCTAAACCCCTATTATAACCGATTGCAGTCTGGTCAACCTAGATCTGTCTCTGCTTCTAAATAACACTCCTTCTGTAGGCAAACTCCAAAATACCTGGAACTGTGGGGGATACGCCGTAGCAAGGATAGGTGAACAACAATCTACAGTAAATCAGAACATCATTGACTTTATAACATTTTCATTATAGCAATCACAGGTTATCTATAATTTCCCACATTGAACACTTGGATTGGAAGTCAAATATTCTTCCAACCATGGATCACCTCATGTCCACCTTTAATTCCTTCTTAAATGTAAAACGTCGAATCATTCATTATAACTCAAAGACTTCACAAATATCTGAGACAAAGTTGAAACTCTGACTTTTTCCAAGATCACAGGCCATTCATTTGAGCCTCAAATGATCCACGAGTGGGTTTCCACCAATTTCATCCAAATCCCTGGCATCAACAAGTTTCTGGAGCGTTTATTGCCTAGTATCGTATGAAGCGAAACTTTCCACCATTGAAGGTTCAAGTTCACAGTCTGTGTCTTTGCTGTGGTCTCCATATGTCGTACAAGACTATACAAACACATTGGACAATCGTCTTCATCCCTGTTCCATCCTGCCACATTGATGACCCAAGGCCTCAAGTTTAACAATTTATAGTTAGTTAAAACCACTTAGTTTCCCATAGGCAGATAGACTGAGAGTACGACATTAGAGGTGTCAACCACTCAACCATCAAAGCATAAAATAATAATCAATAAATTTAAGTTAAATATTTATTGGATTTGTGGAGATCACCCAACCGGACCAAGACTCTTATGAAACAATTCTTGTCAAACAGATCCCACTCGTGAGGCGACGAGTCCCTCTGGCACGACACAGTTGTTAAAAGGGATCTTCCTACCTTTCTCCCTGTAGATTGCATTATGAAAACTCTTCCGCTAAAGAATGAAGTGATGTCTGAGACGGTAGGACGTGGGACAATAATGGAAGAGGGCGGACTTACTTCTCTATCTCTCTTCGGAAGCGGAAGCCTGTAATGAGGTATTGAAAGATGGATTTGGTCGGCACAAGCAGATGTTCTCCCTTTGGTTCCTTCCTTGGATTAGTTAGATATGACTGTTTGTGCTACAATGGTAAGCCTGGGGTTTATAATAATAATGAAACTAGACTCCAGAATGCGGAATTTGGCCCGTAAATTCGTCAGCTGTCCTTTACGGCATGCCGGGCACGAGGCAGGAACACTGGGAAAAGATGAGGTCACTGTTGGAATGCATCGGGATCACGTGATAACTAGTTGGTCTTGGATTTTTGAATAATTTTATTTGTTTCTTCAGGAACGCCCCTGTGAAACTTTTCTTTCAATGCCGACATGGCCTAAATAATAGATAAAAAACATCATTTGTGACTGCTAAAGAATAATCACATGAAAGAAATCTCGGATCGATAGCTTGGAGCTCGTCTTGAGTGGCTACCAAGCTAACTATTTGGTAGTTTCGTGTTGAGGGAATAAGTTGTCTTTGGCAGTTTTTCCCACGAGCAGGTGACCCAAATGAACACGTGCGTTTATTATTAAACTTTCATAGAACCAAAGAATGTTATTAACTAAGGGCCGCTTGTGCCACGAATTAAGATCCTTTTTACTAGAAGTCCCTAGCGGGTTTTCTCCACTGCATGCGACCGTAGGTCTTTTAGGTCTTCTGTCATTTCAAATGTATTCTGACAGATGGATGGAATCTCTTGTCTTCCTTCACATGACCATTGACAAGATGCCATAGTCAGGAGACATCCGAAACCCTTAGTTCTGAACAAAACAAAGCCTCTATCGGATCTAAGTTGAATCTAGTCCCCAAAGTTGAAGGAACTTTGAGGACCTGTCAGAAGCTGCACGTGTAATATAGACTCCATCAACAATAAGAGATAAACAAAATTTATTCAAATCAAAAAATCAAAAAAAAATGTCTCACATTGTTTGGTTNAGATCTGTCTATGCTTCCAAATAACACCCCTGTAGGCAACTCCAGAATACCTGGAACTGTGGGGGATTACGTCGTAGCAAGGATAGGTGAACAACAATCTACAGTAAATCAGAAACAGCATTGACTTTATAACATTTTCAGTATAGCAATCACAGTTTATCTATAATTTCCCACATTGGCCACTTGGATTGGGAGTCAAATATTCTTCCAACCATGGATCACCTCATGTCACCCTTAATTCTTCCAGAAATGTAAAACGTCAAATCATCTATTACAACTCAAGAACTTCACAAATATCTGAGACAAAATTGGAACACTGACTTTTTCCTAGATCACAGACCACTTATTTGAGCTTCAAATGATCCACAAGTGGGCTTCCACCAATTTCATCTAAATCCCTGGCATCAACAAGTTTCTGGAGCGTTTATCTAGCATCGAATGAAGCGAAACTTTCCACCATTAAAGATTCAAGTTCACATTCTGTGCCTTCGCTGTGGTCTCCATATAGCGTACAAGACTATACAAACACATTGGACAATCGTCTTCATCCCTGTTCCATCTTGCCACATTGATGACCCAAGCCCTCAAGTTTAACAATTTACAGTTAGTTAAAACCACTTACCGTTTCCCATAGGCAGATAGACTGAGAGTACGACATTAGAGGTGTCAACCACTCAACCATCAAAGCATAAAATAATAATCAATAAATTTAAGTTAAATATTTATTGGATTTGTGGAGATCACCGAACGGACCAAGACTCTTATGAAACAATTCTTGTCAAACAGATCCCACTCGTGAGGCGACGAGTCCCTCTGGCACGACACAGTTGTTAAAAGGGATCTTCCTACCTTTTCTCCCTGTAGATTGCATTATGAAAACTCTTCCGCTAAAGAATGAATGATGTCCGCGACGGTAGGACGTGGGACAATAATGGAAGAGGGCGGACTTACTTCTCTATCTCTCTTCGGAAGCGGAAACCTGTAATGAGGTATTGAAAGATGGATTTGGTCGGCACAAGCAGATGTTCTCCCTTTGGTCCTTCCTTGGATTAGTTAGTTATGACTGTTTGTGCTGGGCGTACAATGGGTAAGCCTGGGGTTTATAATAATAATGAAACTAGACTCCAGAATGCGGAATTTGGCCCGTAAATTCAGTCAGCTGTCCTGTACGGTCATGCCGGGCACGAGGCAGGAACACTGGGAAAAGATGAGGTCACTGTTGGAATGCATCAGGATCACGTGATAACTAGTTGGTCTTGGATTTTTGAATAATTTTATTTGTTTCTTCAGGAACGCCCCTGTGAAACTTTTCTTTCAATGCCGACATGGCCTAAATAATAAATAAAAAACATCATTTGTGACTGTTAAAGAATAATCACATGAAAGAAATCTCGGATCGATAGCTTGGAGCTCGTCCTGTAGTGGCTACCAAGCTAACTATTTGGTAGTTTCGTGTTGAGGGAATAAGTTGTCTTTGGCAGTTTTTTCCACGAGCAGGTGACCCAAATGAACACGTGCGTTTATTATTAAACTTTCATAGAACCAAAGAATGTTATTAACTAAGGTGCCGCTTGTGCCACGCGTTTAAGATCCTTTTTACTAGAAGTCCCTAGCGGGTTTTCTCCACTGCATGCGACCGTAGGTCTTTTAGGTCTTCTGTCATTTCAAATGTATTCTGACAGATGGATGGAATCCCTTGTCTTCCTTCACATGACCATTGACAAGATGCCATAGTCAGGAGACATCCGAAACCCTTAGTTCTGAACAAACAAAGCCTCTATCGGATCTAAGTTCTCCCCCAAAGTTGAAGGAACTTTGAGGACCTGTCAGAAGCTGCACGTGTAATATAGACTCCATCAACAATAAGAGATAAACAAAATTTATTCAAATCAAAAAATCAAAAAAAAATGTCTCACATTGTTTGGTTTCCATGAAATCGAGGATTGGGGTACCCATATCATAAATCGCTCTCCCTTCTGTAGTAATGAAGATCCACTCACCTTAACGTAACGAATCTACAATCACCGTGCGGAAAGGAGATTTCACGAGCCAGGGAACTCAAAACTACCATCAAAAATTTGACTGCAATAAAATTGGGGGATACACTTCGATTTCGAGGGGAGCATTAAAATTTTTCCATTGGGGATCAATTCAATGTCATTTATAGGGGCGAGTCTAACAAAAATTTTCGAAATTGTCGAGTCCTTGTGAGAAACACGTGCTTACTTCAGAATTTGAGACGTGAAAGGGCCGAATGTTATTTATGAGTTTGTCCATCCTCCTATCCGGCCTCAAGGACCTCTTGGAGATAATTTTAGTCCTACATATGGCGCATTCTCTAAGACCAGACTCAATGCACGTGAAAATACATTCCTGCATAAAATCAACGCCAAACTTTGCAAAATCTATGAAGACAGCCTTTGCTGATATAAGTTTCCGTAAGGAAGTCCAAGCAAATGGGGCACTTCATTTCGATGAAGATTTCAGACAAACATGACGTCGATGGCATTAAATTATGCAATTTGTTCAACATAAACAAATGATGAAAATATTTTTAAAATTAATTTTATTTTTTATTTATATTATTAATATTTTTATTACATACTGATAAGTTTGCGACTAAAAATATTTTTTTTAAATAAGTTTATATTATTTAAAAATAATTTTATTTCAAAAATTGGAATAAATTAACATTAATAATGAAGAGCCCGTCTGGTGGATTCTAATGAAAGACGAAACGATTTATTTTTTAATATTTGTTGGGTCCATTTTTATTGGATACTTTTCCCGTTTCATTAACCATGGAAAAGCTCGTCTCAATTTTATCGGATTATGTGGTTTCATGGCTACAATGATGACCTCTCCTGTATATTTTTACTTCATTTTCGTCATGTTTTGTGGGAATTATATAATTTTAAAGAAGTTCCATACCGAGTTTATCAAATTTAAATATTTAAGATTTCTGGCTCTATGTAGTTTCATTTGGTGTTTCCTAATAATTGGAGTATTGCGACTTTTGATTGTTTTGGAGTACTTACAACTGCACAGATTGGGGAACGTGATCCTGCTGCTGACTACTTTGCGAGTTTAAGTAATATAATCTCAGATAATCGGCTCCAGCTTTGAATTTCACGATTTGGCGAACTTACTAAGTTCACAATCACGTGGGCGATTTTGGAAGGCACTGCGATCGGGGTGTAAGATGGAATGGAAAGAAACGGATTTTCTGGATGGGGACGCTAATCAGCTTAAGTTTAAGAATCACTTCATCGAGATGGATTTCTCCCCCCTTTTCTGCTACACGTTCTGCTTCATTGGACTTTACAGCGGTTTGCCGCTTTGGCTATTTCAGGGCCGTACTTTACTATGCGCTGTTTCTCCCACGTGATTAACCGAAAGGGATTCGAAAGACTATTTGTGAGAGATTATGTCTTGGCAGGCTTGAAGATGTTGGCTCTGATAATACCCCTTTATATTACGCTGGCTGTACTGTTCCCAGTCAAGGTGTCACTAATGACTTAATTTAGTACGAACGGACTAAGGAATTCGTCGATTCGAGATTTCTCTATAAGTATTGCTACGTTATGGTGGTGTTCTTCTCTTTGAGGCTAAAATTTTACTTTGCTTGGATTTTGGCCAAGCTGGCTTGTGTGAGCTGCGGTCTGGGAGCCTACCCCGTTGAAAGTCGCCCTAAGGTCGGATATGGGCCTACATCTTTTGATGTCGACTTTGAAGAGGCCAACGAGTATAATTACGAGACTGTGAACAATATTGATGTCTTTAAATGTGAAAGTGAACCCTCGATTCAAGGAGTTACAAGAATATGGAATAGAACTGTCCAATTTTGGCTTGTTTTTACAGTTTATAGCAGATTTAAAAAGTTAATAAAGTTACTTGCTCACAATGTCTTATTCTTGGCGGGTTTTTTATTTCATTTTTAATTATTTATTTTAAATATATTCAATTTTCAATTATTTTTTAAATTAAATAAATTTAAATTTAACACTTTTATACTTTCTACATTTCTACTTAGATTACGGTCTTTCGCTACACTTTTTATAAGTGCTTACTGGCATGGACTGAAACCTGGATATTTCATGGGATTTTTGTTTTTCCCGGTTTCGTTGTTGTCTGAGAGGATCTTCGTATCTCATACTTATGGGTTGATACCCAAGTGGAGTCATTTTTTATTCAATGGGTTTTATCATTTTTGGTTATTAACAGGTTCCTTTGGTTTAGCCGTACGACTCAAATGGGGTTTTTGTCTATTGCGTTTATCCTCCAAGATTATGAAGATATTATTCCCATTTGGAATTCTTTTTATTATTTTGGCCCAATTTTGTCGGTTGTATTGATCGCGGTTGGACTGGGCTTTAAATATTTTGTTCAAAGCAGAAATACCTCAACTGACTGTCATTGACTGTTTTGGGTGAATTTTGTTTTTGTTTATTTTGCTGCCGTATATACGTGAAGTTTAATAGACTCGTTCTGCACTTAGGTTACATGTGGTTGACCACGGTATTTCCATCCACCATGAGGTATTCTATCATAAACTTGTTGGCATAGGTTGCTTCGTCAAAGTGTAATATGCTTCCTATAGGCCTCTTCGAAATTCAGCAATATCCTGGCACGTTGATCAGGAAACTCTAGTCGTCCTGTGATTAATTGCCTAACTGCTCTATCTTTCTAAAATAAATTGTGCCTGCCTAAGTGGAGGTTCAAGTTACTGCTTTTGTATGGAAGGGCAATCACTATTTTTAAGTTGAAAAATGGTTTGGTTAATGTGAAGACTACCTCAGTCAACTCGAATATTTCATAACTAAGGGACTCTGATTATCTGAAAATTTGGTGAGAACTACGATCTGTTAGAGGAATTATTTAATCTGGTTATAATTTTTAGAAATACCTTTTACGCTACATCCAATCGTGTTCTAGACCTCAGTGGGCCAGGACTGTCGCTAGAGGTGTTCTCCAAGAGATTGAAAGTGTAATCTTGTCAAGACTCGGTGATCCTCGGTAACAGCATTGGTTCATGGGATCGCAATCATTCGCAGAAATGCTTTCTGTCTCTTGGCGGCCGGTGTGTGATTTATTTTTTGTAATAAAATAAATCTCTTGGAATTCGAACAAGTTCTAAAAATAAGCTACGATGCTAATTTAGAATCTAACTACGTTTGACTTGATAATTGATTACTATTTTAGAAGCTAACCATAAATCTATAATACACGTGTCTTTCAATATATAAAGAAACGATGGTATTGCCTATAATTTTATCGTCAACCTCAAAATGATACATAATGTTTTGATGAATTATTCGTGTATTTTGTTGTGCTTTCTCGTGCCTACAATTACCCCGATATACTTGAATGCCATGGAGATTAAACCCAGGGACCCGAAACCCAGTAATCGAACGGATACTACCGTCACCGAAAAAATTAAACTTTCACGGAATGAGATCGAAGCAATGTCTCTAACGCCTTACGAAAGGTGGATAGTCGAACGAAAACTATTCCAACCGGAAGACATCCCCCTCAAGGAACAAGAGCCACTGCCAAAGAAGACAGGACCTACAACCAAACAAAAATTATTGCTGTCTGGTAAATCGGGGGCAATCGAACGAAATCCGTTGTCATTAAATGGAAGGGTAACCATCGAACGAAAACCACTGCCATCACACAGGAGACGAGTAAACGAAGGACTGATGAACTATATTCGTGATTGTATTATTGGTTGATTATCATTATAGTGGAAATGATCAACACTAATGAACTACTCACTTAATTAGACACTTACAAACATACTAATATTAATAGTTTAATTTTATGGAGGTTTAGTGAACTTAACGTAGTCGGAATTTACGTTAATTAATGCTCACAATTCGCCCCATGGTAGCTATCGAGATCGACAGAAGAGTCACTGGGTTGTTCGGCTTCTGAATGCGTCCAGACGTCACAGGGTCCTGAGGAAAGACTTTCTATATCTCCCAATTGCCTCGCAGCAATTAATCTAGAAACCCTTGGTATTTCTTTCCTTTGCCTTCTCCGCCTTCTTACAACGGATGTTATCAACCTTAACTCCACTTCCGGTGATGTTAGAAGAGGATAGGGAGTCACACGTGTGAAAGTTGATATTAAGTGGAATTGGAATTATAGTTGACTTGAAAATATGGTTCCCCTAGCTTTATGTACTCGATTCAAAAACGTCAATGATCATCAGCCAAATCTAATAAAATCATCAAAGATCACAGATTTGGGAGTAATTAGTATTTTACGAAATAAATTGGATTATTTATGTTAATGAATTATTAGAGCATCGATTGAGCTCCTTCCTTCAAAGTTTCAATAACAACAGCTAAAACGAGGTCCCATGCTTGCTTAGTAGAGTTGGTATACTCCTCATCTAGTTGGCTTTTTAGAACGTTTTGTACGACACAGTTGTCAAAAAACTCAGCTTCGAATCCATTCTGTTTTATATGCTTCCGCCCGAGTCCTAATAGCAGGGGTCTTACCTTATTTTCGAAGCTATCGATGTTTTGAATCGCAAAGTTGATGGAATTTGCAAACCGATTTGCATGTTTTATGAATTTCTCCTCCAAAATTAGCTCCTCTTTATTTTCCGCTGCAAAATCAAACAAATTTCTGTAAGCGGGATGTTTTCAAAAAGTTCCGTTAATACCAAAATCCCACAGTTGGTAATTTGCCCGAAAATAAATTCCACGTGTTACTCACAATCTTGATTATAGCCTATATTTAACCTTCACGTGCTCAGTTTCGGAGTTTTGTCGCTCATTTAATATTATTAGCGATTACTGTTCATTTTGTTTACAGTGATTGAATTGACGTATTCCTCAGCTCTCAAAAGACCTTAATTGCTGGGACAATCACATTGAATGATCATTAGAATTTCATTTTCCAGAGAATTTTTATTAGAGGTTAAGTGAAGCATGTCTAAGTATTATCGAGGAAGTCCTCTCCTCTTAAGGAATCAACTACCAACTCATTTTAGACTTTTCTTTCTTCCATGATTCACCGTCTTTCGTTTTTTCAGACCCAATGAGACATCCCCACCAGAAAACAATCAGTATGCTTTGCCCACGTAATGGATCAACAGTCAACCCACTACTCATGGGAGCTAAGATCCGTAGTCGTGGTTCCGGATTTCTTCGCGTCTGTGAGGAAGATGGAAACCCTCTTCGCCTGATCCTTTCCATGGCAAGAGAAAACCGATTGGATAAGAAATTTCCCTCCCCGATTGGATTCCTCTGCAAGACCGATAGAAGGCTTTTCCGGAAAGTAGTGGGGACAATGGAAGATCACAGACGTCGAATGGCACAATTGATTGCGAGGACTGGGATCACCTAACTGTTTGACTTTTTCGTCTTTCCTTCCCGGTGTTCCCGGGGTTATTAAATAAATAAATGAGACATCCCCACAGCAACCATGCGTAGGTCCTACAATTTTGTTAGAAGCAGAAATTGAATTTTACTTGTGCTACCACCATACTCTGAGAAAGGGGGATAATAACACTGAGAATGAATCCAATACCCATTCAAAATTAACATATAGTGTGGTTTATTTATTCATTTACCAACAGTTCCTTCAAATGGAGGAAACCAGTGGCTAGCAGTGAAGGTTCCAGGATCAAGCAGTAGATTTCCATGGCTGTAGTTTCAAAGGAGACCAGGACTAGGTAGCAAACTTTCTTTATGGCAAAAATCAGCGGATTTAAATGCCACAATATACCACGTGTAGAATTTGAAAGAAATATAGAGGTCAAACCCAAATCCTACTTGCATCTACACTTCCATTGTTCAAAGCTTCGGATATCTCCCGAATCAGTCACCTATCGTATTCTTACAAGAATAATCACAAAAGCTTTCATCCATCATGAAGCCGAGTAAACATTTAGTGAAATGGAGGAACGTCACTTTTTGATCTTTCGACCGATTAACCACTTGGTTAGTTGATACTGAGGGTGCATCTTTTATCCCCCAACGACCATATCAGGTCTAAAATAAGCAATCATTAAAAAATTTGAATTATATTTTAATTATAAATAAATAATTTTAAAAATCAAATCTGCTTCACGTGGTTCATGCATTCACTTAAAAGCAAATTCAAGACTATCTTTAGGTCTATCAATTTTCCGGAAAAGTCAAAATTATATGCAGAAAAGTCAAAATTTAAACCACAAGGTTTTCAAATCGTCTACCACATGCCTCAAATAAAGATAGTTCAATCAATAGTAAGGATGAATTTGTACTGCTCCGGATTTGTAGTGACTATTTACGTTGCAAGTGCTTTTCACGAAAAATTCCAAAAAAACGGCGATATTTTCTACTTTGTTGATGGTTTGTGTTTGTCTGATCAGTTTTTACTTGCAAAGATTTGTCGGCTCAATAAAAATCGACAAATCGTTGAAGATCATTGAAATTTCAAGAATCAACCTTTGGGGGAGTTATGTCCACGATTATCTTCCCGTGAGTTCGCTTATTCCTGGAATTAATATTTCTAGTGAATTTTCTACCTTCAAGATAAACATTTACAAGTAAATATCCGTGGAGAAAGAATTTTTATGTTGTGTCACGAAAGTATGGTATTATTGACAACAAAGCCAAATTCCGTTTTATTTTTGGAGAATTTATTTAATTTTTTAAATTTTTATTTTTTTAGTTTTTATGAAAATTATTTTATTTTTTATCATTGTAGTTTGAATTAAAAGCCACTTTATTAAATTTTTAACTCCATCGTGGCGCCTTGTGGTGCTACGTAGATAGTTTGTCAAAATTATTTTCTTTCCGATGACGTCACTGGATCCACCTTACTGAGGAGACGCCTAATGCCTGGCCTGCATCAAGAGGATTCAACAATTCTTCCCAGGGGACAACGTCGTTACCTGGTGACAAGTTCTGGAATGCTGGAGCGAGTCAGGATCGATAAGTTAGTTGGTTTGGTTACCCTTGGTCTTTGGAAATAATTTTATCATTGTAGTTTGAATTAAAAGCCACTTTATTAAATAAGATCGAATTGCCGCTTGCTGTTATATGGCACTTGACTGAGATTTGTTTCTTCTTTCTTTTTTAACAGAGTGGCGTCGTGTGATCCACATGTTTTTGGAGGCACCCAGAATCAGGATTTAACGCAAAATGACAATTTTCTATCCCACTCCACTGAAAGGGTTCTTACAACAAGGAGTGGACATCTTCTACCCTTTATCCTGGTTATGGACAATTCGTGGAGTAACATGACCTAACAAAATAAAGAACAGGCACTATATGCAAGATCCTCAGCGAGATGGTTGTGTCTGGATATTGTTGAATTTTAAATGAAGCTTATGACTCATAACATGGTCGAACCATGCCAATGGAGCTATGGACGACTTCCTCATGGATTGAAGTACTGTTGTCGCCCACGTGCACCTTTACCATCACTGCTGGACAAGCATATTAAGAAGCAGATAAATCTGTGATTATCTAGACGTGCTGAGGAGGTCCCATGCAGCAGGAAGAGTTGGAAGAGGCTATAATTGCTTTTGGTGAGTGTAGATGTCTTAGATCACCATCATTTTGACTTATGATGACCTCATAATTGCATCAAGACAGCGAAGATCTGAGGCAATAACATGGACCGTGCAAGAGATATTGACCTTGTGTGGATTTGACTTCGAAGAACCGCCTAAAAGCTTCACCAGAAAATCACACGTGGCAATGTTCGCTTCTACGCAAAAAAGTCAATTTGAAATAGGGAAGCATGGATGCTCCAATTTCTGTGTTTGAATTCAGTCTGCCCAAATTGGAGTAACGAGGGATAGATATTCTATAATCATTGAGTTATTTTAGAAGTCATTGTATGGAGGAAAAAATTCAAAAATCTCCACTAAAATTCTGGAATCCGTTAATTCATCCTAAAAATTATTAATTTTGTTAAATAATGATCCACGTGGTCCTTAACCTCAAATTGCGTGGCTATTCCTTCTTAGGATTGCGAAGGAAATCAGTTCGCATAGTCAGCATTTTTTCGAAGGTCTGAGATATATTTTCGTGTTTTTTAAAAAATCGTAAGACGACAGTCCGAGAGCTCCTGAACCTACTCGCCAAGTCATATTCATGTCATAGATGGCACACGATAAAAAATATCTGTTGACCTCCTATACTGGGAGACGAAGACACTGCAGTTGGAGATCACATCGAAATGCTGAGCTTATGATGTCTATCTGACTGCCTAATCTTTCTACTACTCAAGTCCAAAAACTCTGATTCTTTCTAATTTTCAAAGAAGACTCCAAAAAATCTTTTTCTATAAGGCCCGCAGACATTCTAAGATCAGCACTCCAGAATTGTCACCCCAGGTACCTATTAGCTAGTGGTTAAACGGCTGAGCTGATCAACGATATCTGGTGAGACAGTGGCTTAGTCTCCCATGGACAAGTAATGCCTTGAGAAGAACAAGGTACTTTCTGATGCATGGTCAGGGCAGAGCACGTGCAATCTTGGAATTTAACCACGACGTCATCCTCCCTCACTTGTTCCTGTCACAAGCAAGCTTTTGTAGTCAAACAAAGTCTTCTCTGAGACACCTTCCAATCTTTTGAGGTTCTCGTACTGGACGATCGGTAGTGTGGATCTCAGTCGTCCGCGGAATGCTGTCGGTTGTCAGTATTATCCCGAATGTACTATTTATACAAAAAATTGTCAAAAATAAAAAAATCAATTTTAATAATACAATTATGATGTTACCGAATGAATAATGACGAACAATGTCATCCAAAAAGGATATTTCGCTTCTAAAAGCATGAATAATCGATTTTTAATTACACACAGCTATGACAGTAATATTGATGATACATGAACCACTTAAGAATAAAATTTCAAATAAATTTTAATGTTAACGAATTTTAAATAATATTTAAAAATAAAAAAATATATTTATGAATAAAAATAATAATAATATTTAATTAGTTCATAAATACGTTTGTGGTTGACGTGCCCTGGTTGGTATTTCTTTATTATGAATATTAATTAAAATGTCAATATTATGTTGATTTAAGTTATAAAAATATATTTAATATTATATTTTGATTAAAAATTAATTATATTTCCCGCTAAAAAGTGATAAATAATTAGATATCAAAATTCGACGTGGGGACATGAAAGATGACAGTTTTGAGAAACGAATATTACGTCAAATTGGGAAGGATTCTACCCCCTCTAATCCAGTGAAGAAGAATTTGTATTCTGAACGTTTAATGCCTTCAATACTCTCCAAAAATACTTCAGATTCAATCGATTGGTTCTCGAATAGCGAAATACAACAATCTGACGACTCTTTGGACGAAAGCTCTGAATTTTCTGAGAATAAAGTCTACAAGGATCTCTTAGCCAACGAGACTCTCAATTCCTATGCTCCGGAGGCTAGAGAAGAGGTCAAGAAACTCACTGAAACCACCAATTACTTTGAGTTTAAACACGTGCGTAAAATTCCGACTGGAAAAACGGACTATTATGCATGGAAAAACACGGTTTTGAGCGAAAAAAGTCGTAAATGCTGGATTCCGTGCTAGAGAAACCACGGAAAATTTCGAAAAACCCATTCAAGACGCTGGAGGCTCCACTACTGAAGGATGATTTCTATTTGAGCCTTGTGGACTGGTCCCCTTTTGAGAACCTGGCTGTGGCCCTTGACAAGGTCGTTTACATTTGGAATTCCCAAAGTTCTGAAGTGATCAGACTGTGTGAACTTCCTGGAAACGAGACCGTTTGCTCTGTCTCCTGCTCCCATTTGGACAACCATGTTGCTATAGCAACGAATACTGGAAGAACGTTGATCTATAGTATTGAGGAAGGCAAGGAGATCCAGTCTTTCAGATCCCATAGCAGCAGGATTGGAGCACTCACGTGGAATGAGACGGTCCTGGCAAGTGGATCACGTGACAAAACCATTTCTTTGAGAGATTTACGAACAGGTGGATACTCATGTAAAGACTCCAATTCCATGTGCTCGAAGACCCGTATTCTGGCTGGCCACAAGCAGGAGGTGTGTGGAATCAAGTTCTCCCCTGATGGGAGGTACCTGGCTTCCGGTGGGAATGACAACAACCTTCTCCTGTGGGACGTATTTGGAAGCACTGGCACTCCGGCGTATCAATTCACTCAACACAGGGCCGCGGTGAAAGCCCTTGCATGGTCCCCGCACAAACGAGGCCTCCTAGCTTCCGGAGGAGGAACGGCTGACCAGGAGATACGATTCTGGAACTCTTTGACAGGCCAGGCACTCTCTCATCACCAAACGGACTCCCAAATATGTAACATGTTGTGGTCGAAGAACTCTAATGAACTGGTTACCACCCACGGATATTCTCTTAATGAAATTGTCGTGTGGAAGTACCCCCTGATGACTCCAACGGTTAAACTACCTGGGCATAGTGCACGTGTCCTCTATGTGGCCTTATCACCCGATGGGAGGACAATTGTTACGGGATCTGGAGACGAGTCCCTCAGGTTTTGGCTCCTCTTTGATGCGAACGAGCCCCCAAGCCGCTCAAAGTCTGTGCTTATGTTGGATAATTATATTCGGTAGAGGATTATTCAATATTGATGTGTAAATTATGTATAACACTAATTTAATATTACAAGTTTCTCTGTTTTGATAATTTATGGTCATGAAAGGAATCCTGATAGGTAGCTTGGCGTCTGTCCTGCTGCCATTTTAAAGGCAACTGTTTGATTGTTGCTTGGTTAGGGAAATAAGTTATTCGTGAAATGTAGGCTATGCAGGTGACATGAAAACCATAATTACTGTGATTGTAGCATGGATGCGATTATAATTTTCCAAATTGGCTGATTTTAGCTTGTTTAAACGTGTTTAGTCATATAGGACAATTTTACTCGTTTTAGTAATCAAGCAATTAAATCAGCAGAGGTAATAGTCTCGAGGGTTTTGCCTCTCACTGTGGCCTTTCCTGCTTGTAACTCACAGCGTGCGGTTGGAAATAAAAAAGTTATCGATACAAGTGGCGTCCTAACAAAGTAATTGGTTTTAGTGTTTATTGGAATAATTTTTGGCAAATGACTTGTATTCTCAGTATGATTTTTCAATTTTTAATATTTTAATGACTTTTGTGGTTTTGGCTTGTTTTGATGATTAGAATGTGCACTTTAAGATATCCTGACTTGTGTTATCACGTTTGAGTGGTTTGACAAAATTGCAAAACTGATTGTAAGGAGGAAATCAATATTACTCAGAATATTCAATCTATTTTGAATTAATTAGCTTTACTCCCTAAATCCCAGTAGAATCGTTATGGATTATAATGCCAATGTTAAAATTCTTAATTCTCCTTAAAACTGACTTGTGTTTCATCAGAATACGTGGTTCTTAACAGTAATGATTCTCAAGTTTGGTGACCAATTACTTATTGAGTCCATTTTGTAGATATTCTGTTCCCCCGTCACTTCAAGTGAAAGAAACCGGAGACTAAGCGGAAGTAACTACCAAATGCGCACTTCCTAGAGATCCTTAGGGTGTCTGGCGTTCTGTGGAACTCGTAGGCGAAAGACATTCCCATTATAAATTCCCACATCAGTAGCCTCCTATCTTCCCCAGGTGTTCTTCTCAGGATCCACGCACTTCTCACATTCTCGTGTACAGACAATTTCCCACGTGGGATACACTGTGCACCTGTTTATGTGAAAGATTAAATGAAAAACCAAATTTTATTTAAACACAAAAATTAACAGTTGACAACTGATGGCTGCTTTCATAATTGAAAACACATTTCCCCAGACGATTTGCAAGGAAATGCGCTCAATGAGCCAGCTCCTTTCTCCTATCGTTTTTCTTCTTGGCGATGAGCGAGCCGATCCTGTTTAGCAGGGTCAGTGACCTGCTTCCAATGATTCGTATTTTTTATCTTTAGGGTCGCAGCCTTCTCCATAGCAGAGCTTAGGTCAGTTGCTGTCGTTGATAGGTTGGAGGGAGAGAGGCTATCAACACAGGTGGCGTCCCAGCCAAGGTATTTACCATTCTCCCATGGGAAAAGAGTGGTTCCGTCCGGTCTTCGGTCGGCTTGAGCTGCAAAAATATCCGATAATTTTTCAAATTTGATCGAATCTACCACATAAGACCACTAATAAACTTCAAATTAGTGAATTTGTCTACCTTCCAGACACATCATTAATAAAGACTGCTCATTTCATAATTAATAGACAACAAAGCTTAATATAATCGATTATGAATTGATGTTGGTGTAATTAGAAGATCTAAGGACGTGTCGTATTGATTACTAGGAGATGGCGGTGTTATGATTAACGTTGGGTTAATACCATCAAAATAGATCAAAGAAATGATAATTTTTTGAATATTATTTTTATAGAAAAATTAGACACATAAAGGTTTTCTTTTTTGTTTTTTAAAGGGTATCCTAGAGTTGAGACGACTAGTTAACAATAGGGGAAATTGACGTTTAGAATTGTGTATTTTCCAGAGCTAGGCTATTATGGTTTTGTGGAAGTCATTTAATAATAAGAGTTATCTCCCATTCCTATTACGAATGTTCAAGTATAAAGTATAATTTTCTAAAGAACAAAACAAAATTGTTTAAAAAAACTCGAGAACCACCACTTTCTATTAATGTACGACCCCAACAATTCCCTCCACGTTGAACTAACCAATCATTAAGCCTGGCGGCAAATTTCTCACAACATCATGCTCAGATATTTACTATGAAAATTTGATTTCTTTAATAATAGAAACATTCTTGGAGGGGTTCCCACAACTGTGATTCTGGACTGACTTGTGAAGGAGGACTTATCTTTTCACGAATATGGCGGTAGGAACTGAATACGTTAGATTAATGAGTGCTCAGATCAAGGGAACACTTAATATTTAAATATTGAAATTGTGTGCACTTCTCTCGTTGCTATCGCCCTGTGATTACAGTTTACCTCATTTGGAAGATAATAAAAGGTTTCTAGCACGTGGTAGATGTCCATATTACAGTTCTGAGAAAATGTGGGAGAACCTTTTACTTTGTAGCCAACCATCAACCAGACAGTGACAACATTCCTAGATCATCCTAATAGCTACCCAGTCCTAGCAGTTTAAAACGAAGGAAACCGACGGCTACGAGGAATGTAATATTCAAAAATAGAACTCCCAGAGATTAGTCATGTAATCTAAATCCACCAGGGAAATTGAGGACAAAAAAGAGGAGGCCTGTTTTGTCAATGCTTTTTAAATTCGAAACCTCTGGTGTCTTTTGTGTTCTCTCATTCTTACACATTTAGAATAGGCAATGTGGCTTACATGTAGTGAAGACGAAATGATTAAGTTGAATCTAATAAATAAACAGAAAAACATGGTAACAAACATACGTGGTAGTTTGTGCGTTTTGGGTCTCTTGTTGGATTCAGAAGAAGATAACCATAAAAGGCTCTTACAAATATTTAATACTCACGAATAGCTTCCTGTGTTGATGGAACAAATAAGTTTAAAGATGATTTAATAGCATCAAAGTTATTATAAAAAGTAACAGCCTTTTTCCTTTTATGGGCGGGAATCACCATTTTCGATTAATAATCCCAACAAGCCACCTCCAATGTAGCCAACCAGCCATTAAGCCAGTTATTTATTATTATTATTATTAGTTGGCTAATTATTAATAACATTATAATCAAATATTGATTATGACAATTTAATTTGATGTCTTTAATAATTTATAAATTTATTAATATTTGCATATCTGCAGAATGTATGGAGTTAAGAAACGAAAAAGGTTAGAGCTCTCACTTCCCAAAGACATCAAGTATGAATTATGAGTGTCTCTAAGTGCTTCAAGAATTACATTGATAGACTATCCATTGAAGAAGCTATTATGACTTACCTCCAATAAGTCGTCTTGGAAAATATTGTAGATAGTATGGGGGTTGAGTACAAGCAGGAGGTTAAGGTCTACAATGAGGATTTCATATCTGCTTCGAACCAACTTTGGAAGTGGCATGAGTCAACTATGCGGATGTAATATTAGATGCTGGAAGACAAGTGGCTGACTCCGGTATGGAGAAAGAGATGAGGATCAGTTGGTGGTACATTCCCCAAAAATGAGGATATCGATTGTCAACGATAAAACGAATTTAATAACTCTTAGGCCGAAAACAAGCACTTTTAGGGGAGCCTCAAAAAATGCTGATTCTACAAAAAAATATCCAGGCCAACTAAGTGATCCCAGGCCGACTCAGAATTAAAGCCAATGATGCTATTTGAAGCTTTTTAGATTGTGGTCAACTCGTTAATAGAATATTGGGAAATGACCATTGACCACGATGAACTCGCGTAGGTCAGAATTGGTCTGAAAACAAAATTCTCGGGAACATAAAAGTTTTTAAAATTTTGACTTGAAGCATCTACGTCAAATGATACTGGAGCAACTTAGGCTGTTCCATTTGTGAAGTATTATTGATTTTCCACTGTCTAATTATCCACAAAACATATTCGAGTTGGTTGATGTCATTAGAACTGGTTAAACGTGTTCAACACGTGGCTAATACATTCACTGTGGATTGTTTAAATAAAATACTAGAACAGATGATCCTCTGAGTTCTTTCACTTCAGGCTGGATGAATTTCAAACCGGATCATGCGCTCATCCAACAATTCCTCTGTTCATAGCTTCGGGTTTCTAATGTGTCCCGGGTTTATCACCTCCTCCATGCTAATGGGAAGAAGGAAGATATGGCTCTTCATCCAACATAAAGCAAAGTAAACATTGAGGTACGTCGCCACCTCAACCTTTCGACCAATTGACCGCCAAGCTACCCGGCCAGATTAATCACTAATAATCCTCTTCTCCCGTCTCAGGACAAATCCAAGCTCGAAAACCCCCCAATCCAAGAAAGCCACGTGCCACCCATCCAGTGGTCGATTAACTCTCAGAATTGACAGATTTAATTAATAACAGTAATTTTTAGGAAATCAATGTATTGACATTTTAATCGACCTTTATAGATGACGAATTATTTGTAAATGCTAGGAAATCGCATGAAATGCGGCTGCAGTTTTTTTAGGGCTTCTGAGGATGAGATCCTCGAAAGGAAACACAGCAAGGGGATCGATAAGATTCTGTTGAAGGAGAAAGATATTCTAAGAAACACCCATCGACTTCTTCTGCTAGGCAAATGCTCTCGTAAATTGCAGGGACTGGGGAATCCGGGAAAAGTACATTCATGAAGCAAATTCGAATCATCCACATCGACGGATTCACCAATAAGTGAGTTTTGCTAATTTTGCTTTTTTTCCAAAAATTGACATTTGCTATGACCTTTTAGAGAACGGTTAGAGTACGTCCCCCAAATTAGACTGAATCTTCATTATTCGATCAAAGTATAGGGGTAAACTCAGTTTAGGCGATTATATGCCATTTCAAAAAGTTGGATCCCCCAATAAATTTCGAAAATAACAAAAACGTACAAAATTTAGATTTTGTGGAGTATTTTGACGAGAAAAATTTGGAGGGTTCTCCTAGCGAAGAATGTCAGAGTGAACTTGTCCCCCTTATATTTACATTTACAGGCAAAATACTATGACGTCATCGATTCAATATTGAACGACGCGGCAATAAAGAAGGCTTACGACATAAGTGATGAATTTTCTAGCATTGAATTCTCAAAATAGTTGGAATGCTCTGATTTCCTAAGAATTTAGTTTTACCGACTCAGCAGAGAGGATAAGGAAAGATGATTATATTCCGACAAACAAGGTATGGGCTGGAGATAATAAAGGATATTATCCTCTGCAGGACTCTCACCACCGGAATCGTCGAAACCAAATTCTCTATCGATAAGATTCACTTCCAGTATCCCCAAATTTAATAGTAAAGCATTTTCGACGTGGGGGGCCAAAGGGATGAGAGGAAGAAGTGGATCCAATGTTTTAGCAATGTGACCGCCATAATTTTCATTTCCGCTTGCAGCGATTACTGCAAATTCACGGACGAGGATCCGACCTTAAACCGTCTTCAGGAATCTCTGGAATTGTTCAAGAATGTGTGGAACAATCGGTCCCAGCCTTTGAGTTATTTTTAGCTGGCTCAAGAACGTGTCCTTTATTTTATTCCTCAACAAACAAGACCTCTTCGAAAAACTGATCAATTCGAACCTTAATCCGCTGGGAAATTATTTTCCTGACTTCAAAAACTTTGTAGGTTTGTTGTGAGTAAAATTCGTAAGATTCGGAAGCCAATGAGCTGGTCAGGGGAAAGCACTTCATTTGTGACCTTTTCATGGTATTTGACGCAGAATGACCTGTAGAATATTGCTGTGGATCAAAATAAAAATCACTACTGTTACCCCCACTACACGTGTGCCATTGATACGGAGGATATAAAGAGGGTGTTTGATGATTGTCGGGAAATAATTCGGCGAATAAATCTTAAATTGTATGACCTTATTTAATTATTAATTTATTTTATTTATTTAAGCGAAACACTGTCTTAACCACTAACTAATATTCAGGTGATCCCGGCATCTCTCATCTTTTCTCGATGATTCTACCGTGACCCCACACATTTTCTATACAGACGGGGGTCTTTTTTTCCTTCCTCTTCTGAAATTGCCTCCAGTTGCCTCTATGATAGACTCGAATGTTCTGGGGGAAATTTCTTTATCTGTATATTTTTCCAGTAACTCTATTGCTCTTGACTGGATCTCTTGAAGTTTTATTAGGTTCGTTGCCGCCAGGTTAGATCCCCACGCAGCACACGCATAGCCTATTGTTGGCTCAATATACTGCTTGTAGAGATTCCCGATACCTGGCGGATAAATTCCTTCACAGTCCCAAAGGAAGGATTTTATAAAATTGATCTTCTTTGCACAGATTGATGGGTTGAGAAGCAGAAGAAAGTATCAAAACGTACTCCCAGTATCTTCTGCGATTTCTTTGTGGCATAGGCACTCCATTTAACGTGACATCAATATTTTGCGTTCCCATCTTTCTATCTTAGTGAATAGTGTGACTGCTGACTTTCCAGAACATGCATTTAGTCGATTTTCGCACAACCATCCATATATGTTATTTAGTATTCCTTGTAGTCTAATAACATACTAAAATTAAACATTTTAATATTTACTTATTATTTTTATTATTAAATAAACTATAAATATTTATTACGTGATTAGTTAGTTTGTGTAACCGTGGTCTGCTTGGGCCTATGGAGCTTCAATATCCAATTCATACAAGATCAACTCCCTAATGTATCAGTCAAATTTTCGCTATAAAAAAATTTTCGCATCAGTCAAATTTTCGTTATTTGGCGGCATTTTTAAGGTGCTATGTCAAGTTTTCGGAGTTATGAGTCATTTAGTTTAGGATGACTTACTAGTCTGGTTGCTTATAGGTAAACTCATTGATTATAGTTAAACTAATGCTAGGAGCGCTGTTCGCTTTGCTCATTGCCTGATAGCTCCCTATTTCTCGTATTAAGTCAAAATATTGACCTTTTCTAACTTGGGATCGGCCCTCGTGCTTCCTAATCTGAAATTGATAACCAAAATCCCACCTAACATATCAAAATTTCTCTATGGTCTCCAACCCGGTCAGAGGTAGTTAAGTAGCGTGAATTTCAGTTCTTCGTGTTAATAGTGAGGCATCATGAGAAAGCACCCAATTCCAAAACAAAAACAAATCATTTGACTTTTTCCAATCTTACTAGATCATTTCTTGAGAGGATTCTCACGAAAGTTATCTATTGGACGTTCGTAACAACTTTGTGATGTATCTGAATGGCTGTGTCGACATTGAGAAGCGGTCTCGCTTTGTTGGCTTACTATTTCCTTGGAACCAGACCTTTCATGGGAACTATCATACTGTTGATGAAGTCAGAGTTAAAGTTCCTCATGGAAAGTTGTGATAATCGGTGACGTTGAATTGATTGACAGTTTCTGAACCAACCGGATTCACTTAAAGAGTTCTTTGATCCACAAGCAGACAACCTAGTCCGTCGGATCGGTTCGATGATCTAAAAGGTCACCAGGATCTAAGCAAGACTGTTTTCTCATTTTATTAGAATCTATTTAAAAATAGGTTAGGCAGAACAAAAAATCATCCAAAATCAAAATCATTTAACTATTTCTCGATGTATTCCTTCAATACGTTCTACATTTTCAGCTTAAAGTACGTCATCTCTTTCAACTACGCAGTATTTCTCATAATCAAGTCCATCTTATAGTGGATACAGGAGAATATAAAAATTAGTGTTTGTACGGAACCTTAAAATCACTACATAAAAATATAGAAAGGTATTTTTGTAGATATATGAGTCGTATTATTGTAATCAAAGACAATGTCTTTGGCTTACGTACAGTACTTTCCGAGACAACCTCTAGACGAGGATGCCGAAGACATAAATATCCCATTAAGATCAATGGGGATCCGACGTAAAAACATTTTGGAAGAGCGTTACAATTTCTTCTGCTCGTCTATTTTCAGCCAACTTAACCAAAACATATTTTGAGAGTCCACAACAACCAAAATCTAAACTTTAATATCAGTAAACATACCCATCATTCATTTCTGAGTATTAGGTCTATTAAGTCAGCGATCCCTTGGTCTTATAGCTAAGATAGGTGCTATTGGCGGTTTCCTGTTCAGTAATTTCTTTGCCTGTGAAATAGGCTAAAAATACCTGACAAAATGCACAATTCGAGATCAAATTCGTACCAATTCTGTTATGTTCTGACTAACTATTAGTGACTCTAAGGTATGCCTCTGTTGTTTTTAGTACTAATTCGTGTTCTTCACATAAAAACTGTAGTCTTTTATTACCGTGTGAAAAATAGGCTTTTTCCTCGTCGAAAATAAATTTTTAGAGTTTCTTGAATGAAATCTGTCAAATCTACTAATGTCTCACCCTACGTCAAGATTATGCTGAATTCCTTTAATTTCTTTAATTTTTATTGAGCTATTCACACTAAACGCACTTGTTCACGTTAAATTAAATTTATTCTAAAAACCAAGAGTAACCGAACTAACTAACTCCTTGATCCTGACTTGTTCCTGAACTTGTCTCCAGGAAACGGCATTGTCTCCGGAAAAAATAGGCGGATCCTCTTGATGTCGGGCAGGCATTGGGCGTCTCCTCAGTAAGGTGGATCCAATGACGCCATCGGAAAGAAGGAAAGTAATTTTTGACAAACAAGACACACCACATAGCACCACATGGTGCCACGCGGCCGTGTTAAAACAACGTTTATTTATTTATTATTAAAATTTATAGATATATTTTAATATTTGAAAAAGTTATGAAATTTCATATTTTAAAAATTAATTTATTCGCGGATTAATTAATAATAATATTATTAATTATTAATTAAAAAATTAAATAAAAAACCGTAAAAGAGTTGTTAGTCAACTAAAGAGTAATTAGTTAATTTGGGGAATAAAATTCAAAATGAATTTTGCTCTTGGCTACAAATCAATAAATAGGTTACATTTCCAGTCTGATCAAGCAAATAAGTCTCGATTTTTTCTGGGTTACTAAAGTCCGGTTTACTCGACCAAATAAGATTTTCTTTGTCTTCTGGGCCCAACCTTGATTTTCTATTCCAAACAGTGACAGATTTTCCTGGACCCAAATAAAATTGACTGAATGTGTAAGTGTAGCTTGTTTTATCGACTCTCTGTACTATTTTCCACCCACTGAGGGACTCGTCTTTAAATGGTAGAACTTATAACCTTGCCACCCACTGAATTCTCGATTCGAATACAATCCCCGTCTTCCTGGACTGTTTGAATAGCAACACGTCCATATGCTGTACTGTCATAGCTCGATCGATCTGGTCTCCGAGAACTCATCAGAGGAGCTTGAGTAACATTAATTTCTGACCATTGATGGTTTCTTGAAGGAAGCTTTCCACCATTTCGCTTTGTTCCTGTTCCACGACTTCTCTTGGTTTTTTCATCACGGCTTCACTTTTTTGTTCTCTTTTATTATTTTTAGAGTCAAGGCTGGAATAAAGCCTGATTTTACCGAGCCTCCTCTATCCTCAAAAGCTCCTCGTACGACATAAGCTGGAGTTTCAGGGAGTCGTTGAAAGTTGGTCAAAGAGTTGATAGAATCAATTTGAGGTTGGAAGTGTCGTTGGATTTCTTCGGCAAGTAAGGTCCTTTCCTCCCGCATTTGGTTCATTTTGTCTTCCATTTCACGGATTTTACTCTGCAATTCCGCGTTTCTCTCTCTCAGTTGTGAATTCTGAGAATTTTTACTTTGAAAACTTTGTTATTCATTTCTTCAATGTCACTTTGACACCGATCATTCATAATCTCCAATTTGTCCATCGCATTACGGTTCAGGGGGGTCTCCCACTTTGAAGGGTTAGGCCTCTCTCACTTTGAACCTCCAATTTTATGGAATTTAAACTTGGGTCTCGTATTGGGAATTCAGCTTTAACTTTTCCCTTTCCAGCAGATCTTCAAAGACCGCTTTGATTCTATCGATGCAGTCCTGTAGATCCGCTGATGTGCCGGGAGAATCTCTAAAACTGATATCTACAATCTCAGTCATTATATTTCTCTCCTAAAGTTGAGTCAGAGTTATACAATCTTGTGGATTTCATTCTCCATCTCCATTTTTTCGCACAGTGACTGATTTTTATTCTTGGAATCAGCCCTCTGGACGCTTTGGTCGATCAAATCCTGCTCTAACCGATTAGCCTTACCATTTCGGCGTTCTCCAGTTCACTGGAGAGCATTTTGAACTTGTTGGCATTATCAGCGATTTCAGAGTTTAAGGATTTCAGGTTCTTCTCCAACACGCTTATTTTTGCTGGGCGTTCTGAAGGAGTTCGTCGTTCTTAGAGATTTTTCCGTCGTCTTTTTTATTCCACACGTTATATTCCGAAATCCTACGAATGAGAATCACAAAATTGGCGGATATTCGCATTCGATTACCTTTCTTCCATTAAACTGTTCATTCTTCCTATCCTTCCGTTGTCAAGACGATTTTTGAAGATCTCCATTTGAATGTCGTTGAGTCGATTTACCTGATTTCCGTAAATCACCTCTTCCTGTGTTTGGACTCTCTTATATTGGTCGGTCATGTTTCTCATAGCCTCTGTATACTCCTCAATCAGCTTCATCTGGGAATCTCCCGAATCCCTTGTTTTATCCATATAGTTTTTTAAACGGGCATTTAAGGACTTCAACTCACACGTCTCACTCTCTATGGTTTCGTTAAACAGTTCGACGGTTGGACAGTGCCCACCTTCGAACTGATTCATCGTAAAAGTATAGGACAGGCTGGTTTCACTCATCGGCGCTTTAAAATAATTTATCGGCTATTTATGGTTTTTTGAAAAGTCATATTCAAAAACATTAATATATGTGGTTACAACTCTTTGTTGTACAAAAACCTTAATTTTATTTTAGCCACGTGGGTTTGGGCTCAGGAATCGTAGTAGTCACTGATTAGTATGTTTGCCTTGAATTGCCTTTCTGGTGGGTTAGGCCAATTTTATTGTTTTTTGAATTTACCACAATGGCAGTACAAAAGAATCTCAAATATGCGTACAATTAAGCCAAAGATTTCTCACAAGTGGCAAAAGGGTTACCTGCTAATAGGAATCTAATGGAGGTAAGGGTAGTGCGTGGAATCTAGCATACATATATTTTAGTGAGTTTTGACAATATCAGACACGTGTGAGACGGAAAACTGAACCGAAATTTAACGTTTGTGTAGAATTAGTGGTTCCGTTGTCGTTGATATCCCTTAAGTTGCCAAGTGGTCTTTTGGCTGAACGTAACTTTTGATGAAATCGTATCTGACAGTCGTGGGTTCGAATCCAAAAATGGGCCTTTCAGCGAAGGTCAATTTTCATCAAACAGATGCCGCCCATGAGGCGACTATTTGGAGATGAATTTGGTGGGCACAAACAGACGTTATTCCTGGGTTCCTTCCTTGGATAGCTGAATATTTGAAAACCTTAAGAAACATATGAAGGTTGAATCCTCGTCAAAATGAGATGGTACGATTTGGATAATTCTCAGTGTGAGTAACCAAAAGGAAGGGAGTTTAAATATTTTAATGTCTTGGGTCCCTCCCCATAAATGTGTCTAACCTAGTGGGGGTTAGTATTGAAAACTACTACTTTGCGGGACAATTATTCTTACTGAGTACACCCTTAAAGGTTTCTTTCTCAGAAAAATCATGGCCTCTTTTTACTCCACCACATTCTCAGCCGACAAAACTCTTCTCCAAAGGATTCATCCTGGAATATTTTACTCTGACAGGATGGCTCCTTTAAAGTCATCAGTAACCTTATGTACCGCACACAGAAGCAATTCAACTATAGTCCTACTCTATTTCCAGTGATCAGACATTAATCATTCTCGCAGTGTCTGTGACCAATCTCCCTGTTTTAGAAACACGTTCTCTGCAAAACAGAAGTTCTTCATGCAAGAGCAGGTCACTCAAACGGCAACCTAAAGAATGTCTAACAAGCAATTCATTAGGAGGCTTAATTATGCCTCTCCAAGCTGGGCCACTCTCCCCCTACTAACTACATTATGTGGAAACTCAATCTTGAGATCTATAACGGATTATTTAAATCAACTCCTGGATATTCTCACCTCCAACAAAAATACATGACTTCATGTTCTTCGAAAAACAAATAGTGGGTCGCAAACCTCCCATATCATTTCTTCAGAATCAGGGGTTGTCATAGTAGGATCCGCACGACTACGGTATGGATACAGTCTATCTTCAAATGGAAGAGCTATTGGATCTCTCGACCTACGTGGGATCTCTGTCAACGAAAGTGAGATTTGCTGAATATCTAAAATTTATAACTTGAGGACTAAACTGACTCCACAGCTGTAGTAAATGCTAACAATAAAAAATCATGTAGTTCCGTGAGGTCACAACAAATACGGCAAAGTGACTAACGTAGCAATCAATGAACAAGTGAGCTACCACATGGTGAGGTACCTAGTGTGGCAATAAAGATGGCAAATTTTACAAAAAACCATTTAAACAGTCAATATTACGAATATAGTTGGCAATCTTAGATTTTACAATGTTAGTATCTTCGTTGCAGTTTGAAAGGCTCGTTGAAAGAAAGATTTGTTTTCCACTGATTTTTGATAAAAAAGACGCAATATATTCATTATTTACGTCGTTTCCGTGATTTTCCCACAAATTAAAAGACGGAAAGTCCCCTGTAGGGAGAGGGGTACTCATGTAGAGGGATGACATAATATTCTCGGTTCCAATCCATACTATAATGAAATTTGCCATGTTGGTTATGTTGAAATAAACTTCGACATCTTCAATGACTTCTTTGAAACTGTAAAATAAGGGGAACTTCTCACAAGATACCATACAAGTCACAAAAACGTTCTTTTGAAAATTTATTTAAATTTAAAAATTATTTAAATCTATATTTTACATTAATTTTATCAAAAATTAGTGAAAGTCGTTTTTTCTTAGCAAAACTTTTCCTTTTAATTTAACGGTGATTTATTGATATTACAGTAATAATGGTTTTTAGACATATTTAGCATTAATAACAAACCGTTCACTGTTAAGATTTGGTATCCCCCGTCCCAGTAATGGTTTTCCAGGATTTATGGGAAAAGTCACTTTCCTAGAACATCGAAAATAGAAGACATTAATGAAAGGGGGTGATCCATAATATCAGTCTCATCGAATTTTATTTTGTACTTCGTGGACGTTAGTAGATGCAACTCAACAGATCGTTGAGGTCGCTGATGCACCACTTGAATCTGGAGGTATTAATAAGAAATCACCGTGACGCGTTAACTTTCCATTGGTGGACCCATGAAGATTATATACTCATGCTAGGATAAGTGATTGGAGGACCTAAATCACCTATAATACAAGTAAAATCCACCAGGGATTTAATTTCTTCAAAACATACAACCGACATGTTCAAATTTAACAACTCTCGACTACAATCTGTCCTTCCGATATTGATTTACAGAGAAGCTGTCAATCATGTTGATTTCAAGCAAAATTGACTCCCAACTGACCGGTATTGTGAGTACTAGTCTATCTGTTTCCGTGATATCCGAGTGAAGTTGTTAATTAGGCTTATAAAGTCGTTAATTAGGTTAACAATCTAGAACAGTCAAATGTGGGCGTCAATCAACACAAGGTTTCACTTTTCTTATATTCAAATTTTAGTAATTATGTCACAGTCCGCTAATGCTATTACACCGTAGTGCTAGCGGAAGACATTATGACGGTGGTTTTTGGTCTAAATTTAATTTAATTACCATCAAAATTCAGCTGTTCCCGTCTCTTTGGATTATTTGATCAACTTTAGTATCCTGCCAAAAGGATCCTACCCAAAATCCTACACCCAAACCTACCTCGCCTCTCAGCACTAAAGAACCATCTAATATATGCCGGATGACATGATTTTTTAAGAGATCTGTTTCTTTCCTTACCCCTATGCTATTGGAGTAAAGGTGATTGAGGACTTGTTTTCCGTTTTTCTTGTTGGTTAATCGGTAAAATAGTCGATGTCGGATGAATAGATCTCGTGGCTCTGTTTAACTGAAGTCATGCCGTCATAAACCTCAATTTTTGTACCTAATTTTTACTGTGCGTGAACGGAGTCCCTTAACCGCAGAAAAGTTATTTAGCAAAGGAAGCTGGCCACTGATGACCGACCTACTTGAATGTACCTGAAGGAAATATTATTGACCGTCATACCTCGAATTGGATTGTTAATGATAATCTACCATTTTTAGATTTTAAAGAATTATTGGATTTCGATTCTCAAATGACTGTAAATTTACATATAATAATGACTTAACGGCGGAGCTGCTTTGATGGAAGGCGAGGATCAACTCTGCTAACACTGAAAAGGGAGTTAAGAATCTCAGAGGACCTAAACTCTGAGATCACTGGTTAACGATCAATAAGCCTGAAAGAGACTGACATTTAAAATTATGTTTGGGTGTACATGGGGGCGTAATTCAAGCGAAGGTGCATAATGATACTGCTTAAGTCAATTGGTAGTTACGACGGAGGCACTAGTTTTTGGACGGATTGACGCTTCGTGGGGTTTGAAGAAGGCAGAGGAATCATTCAATCAGATGCGTAATGGTTCTACAAATGTTACCTAGTGGGGGTTCTATGAATGCACACTGTTCTTGATGATTCGCAGTCTCCGCCAGTGTTAACAGCCTTTACGTAGAGGAATAGTAATGTTTCCCTTTCGTAAACCCCACTAAGGCAGAGCACGCACTTTAAGAAGGAAAGAACAGTTGGATTAATTAGTCATAGGAAGGGGTCAAAGAATTCTTAACAACTTCCTTTAGCTACGAGCGAGTCCCTGTAGACAATTTGGCTTCGCAGTGAGGTATCATTGATGAAGGCGTCCCTTAAGCATCGAAGACGCACTGAACCTTCAAGCGGAAAGACAGCACAGAAATCTCGAACCGTCAAGCATCTAACTTCTCTCCGATAGCAAAATATGCACATGTGCTTATCTCAAGAAATAACCATAAACATACAAAAACCCAAAGAAATCAAGAAAAATACACAAAATAACAAACCACATAAAGTCAGTCTACTTCTGTTTGGGGATAAGTCGAGGTCCGTAAATAAGAATATAAGCAATGTGCCAATCCGCAAGTCCCCCAGCCAGCTTAGCCACCTTCGAAAACGGTCTATTATACATGTTTATGTCATCCATCTCAACCCAAGAGGTTTCTATTCACACCCTAAGGGTACCTGATTCCTTAATCCAGCTCACATAGTGTCCCGAGTCCGCCGTCCTCCCCACGTGGGTCACCACTGCCCTCAACTCGTATATTCCAGTACAATTCGACCCAATGTCTATCTCAGTCACAAACCCCCACCATCTTCGAACCAGTAAGGCTCGTGAACCTCAGAATCAAAGTTCAACGGGACCTCATCCCTAGACACGAGCTTCCGATGTGCCTCCATCTTCGCTCGGAAAGGATCCATCCGTGATTTCATTTCATCAGTACAATGACGGTACAGATCAAGGACATCATCATAGGCCACGTGCTTCAGGATCTTGGCGTTGGTCTTCGTGTCCTCTCGATAGCAGAACCGGTTAAACTGGACTATCAAATAAGCTGGGAGACGATTGAGCAGACTCTACAAAGCAATTAAGCACATGGTCTACAATTCGCTTAAATTCCCGCTCAATTTGATGCTTCTCTGAAAAATCTTCATGGTTGTGGTGAAAGACTAGAATTAAATTAAAAGACCTTTTCGAGGGAAGACTGAAGACAACTGACTTCTTTTGTGATGAAACATGAGAGTTGATTCTCAGATTCCTCCGTTATGAACTCCTCGTCATCACAAAAAGTTCTAAATCACGGAAAAACGAACCTTGAGCTGAATTTCACGCCGAAAAACGATGAAATAGGATCTCTGTCATTCAAACATGGAGCCTTGAAAACCAATCCTTCCTTGAGGACGTTAAGGAGATCTGAGAGGAGTTCTGATGCGTCCTGGGGTCAATTCAGCGCTTACATGCTGTCGAAATAATTTGGTCTCAGGGTCCAGCTCGGCGTATCGAGGAAAACAGAATCTGAGGACGCTGATGAGCTTGACGAGGTTAGTCTCCACGGATTTCTTGTTGTCAGACCGAAACAGCTCTCCCATTTCTAGAAATCAGCAAAATTCAGTGCAACGAAAAATGAGGTTGGAAAACTGGGATTCTTTAGGTTTGAGTATGCAGGAAAGCGTAAAATCCGTGAAAATGGAGGGCGATTCGGTCTGAGACCTGAAATTAACGGAAACGCAACAAGGCTTCGCAGATTTCAGGAATCGCCCAGAGACATTGAAGGACAGCGTTCAAATAGCAGGTATTCACGTGATTATGAAGACCAAAGAACTGAAATTCACGGACTTCATTACCTCGCGGGCCTTTCTCGGGGGATTTTGAAGCAAAGCTTTGAAGTCGGCCGCAGAAATGAGAGTGGTCGGTTTCTTTGCCGGCGAGGACGCCTTCAATGGTTCGGGTTCCCCAGGTTGACCCATCATGGTGATCCATTGGCCCTGAAAATTAATTTAATTTTTTAATTAAAAATTATTTTAATATTTATAAACATATTTTAATTTATTCTTACGTTAGTGAGCATTATCCCATCCCATTCGTCCTAAATATTACACAAGTCCCTTTACTTTGAGGATTTTTCCTTTGATGATCACTTTCTGTCTCTCAGTTGCAACATCAGTCAAAGTCATCAGTTGAGCTTTAAATACTATTGGTGGCTCATCGGTGTTTAGTAGAATATCGTTGTATTTCTGAGTCACCCATTTTACGTTAACTTTATATTCAGGCATTTTGTCCTACTAATTTAAGTTTTAAATTACCACCACGTTAGGTATCCAAAATTTTTTAAATTGTTAAAAATTAATTTATTTTATTTTAAAATTAAAACCAAAAATATTGAAAAAATAAAATTACCTAATTTTATAAATTGATGTTCTGTCTAAACAAATGCCAATTCTGAAGACGGGAAAACCGAAAAATTATATGGCTTTGATGGAGAGTCTTCCAGCAGTGATCTACCGTATTCTGACAATGCCTGCGTTCCAGCATGGCTTTAAAGCTGCCTGATCTCCACGGCTCGCTCGTGTGTACTTATTCGAGTTTATCACAAATGGCTTCAATATGAGAACCAACCTACGGGCAACTTTAGTATCGATCGAAACACAGAAGGCCTTCAACCATTTTAAGGTCTCTTCTGACTAATATCTTTATGTTAATGTGAATCTGAACATAAACCTATGGCTGGAGAATGCAGGCTCCACACAGATTCCCTTTGTCTCCGATTCTATTTAATTTGTTTATATACGATTTATTGACAATTTAAAATTCCATTCATCTATTTATACAAGACCTAACTATCGCTTCTAGTGAAGTTCTCCTTCGTTAGTCCTGGACGCTTCCACAAGCCTCTGATAGTCAACGAGGGGCTTTGCAGGAGAAACTTCAAGAAGAATCATCGAAAGGTGGTCTAGAAAAATTCGTTTTGAGTAGTACCTTGAACGGAGTTGAGCCGAGGTCTTTCTCGTCTCGAATGTATACTCCAAGATATCCACCACCTGGGGAAGGCTATCTAAGAGCTCATTCAAATTCAGCCTTCGGATATTATTTGTCATGTACAATATTGCCTTGGATTTTCATGTACAAGGTTCAGAAACCTGTGACTTATTTACTAAAATATTAAGGATATTTTCATTATTAAATATTTTTTGTTTTAAAATGATTTGACGTTTGAAAAGTTAATTGTTGTGGGATGAAAAGTTAAAATCAGCGACTAATGGATTTTGACTATATTTCACTATTTTTGCCTAAAGCAATGAAAATGTTGATTTTTGGAGTGAAAAAAGGTGTCACAATGGTAAGTGGAACTGTTCGAAATAAATACAAGTATCCATGCTCATTTACTATTGGTAGTACTAAGGAGGTCAGCCAAACAGAATTTAAGCTTTCCTCGGAGTCTTGTTTGGAAAATTTACCTTGTAATAATCTTCCTCGACACTGATGGAGTGCCTTGTGGACGTCAATGAAGCAAAGTTCAGTCTTCAAATATCCCCACCAGTTCGAAAAACTATTATGTGTAAATTAAGTCAAGACAGATAGGGGGTCTAAGTATACTTTTCATGAAACAATGATAAAATGAAAAGTCTCGGATAAAGTGAGAGGTCGTAAATCCTCGTCATGCAGCTATTTCATTATCACTTATATTCTTTAGGAGGATCACCGGGATTTGTTAGAATAGGTTGTTATGTGTTTTAATAAATTCCTCAAGTTTTGGTCTTCAGCTCAGTCAGGAGAGAAGAGTAGTTCCAAAATTTTGCCTCTCATCTCATTGAGGGTTAACAGTTGCAATGAACTGGTGGTCCTACCAAGATAGTTGAAGCTGAAAGCGCGTGTCGCTTGGGAAAAGGTTTCCTCGGATGTAATTGTTTAATGGTTCTCTGTGGAGGAACATTAGGTCCCCTCCAGGTGATACCAATCCTTGCAAAATTGGTGAACCACATAACATCACACTAAAATATTAAGGATGCAAGGTTAACTTTAAATTAATTTATTTACATAAATAAAAATAGTATTTTAATTAATTTAAAAAACATATCGTAAATGGGTCTTGTGGGTAAAATTAAGCAAAATATCAAGGATTTCTTTCAAATATCGGATCCTGGGTTTAAAAAGGCGGACTCAACAAGCGTTTTCCGAGCATTAAACTTTGAGTTATACACAAAACCGGTAGTTCAGATAATTATAAAATAAGAATAAGTTCGTAATGATAGTGGGTATAACAGCCATATCTGGTTGTCTACTATACCTTGCATACCTGAAGACCAAATATCCCTCATCAGAATATTACACTGTACTTAATAATGATGACTCCATTCAGTTAAGAAAGAGAATATCCAAATGGGATTGAACCCTTGAGTTTTTTTAATTTTATGAATAAAAAATTCGCTATTTAAATTTTGTTGTTGTTGCGTCGTTATAAATATTTATCTTTTTGAGAAAGGGGGGACAGAAAATATAATTTTTGCCGCTATCTGGTAAGCTTGTCAATTGGCTCCCTATGGTACAAATTTGGAGGAATATAGGGGAGTTAATTCTCTAATATTTGCTCATTCAATTTTTCTAAGTTTGGTAATCTCACGTTTATTTAATTGATTGAAAACTAAGATTTTTTAAAGTTCAATCATATTCTTTGTAAAATTAATATTAAAATGGTACAATTCATTGCATAATAGACTGAGAGTTATTCTAATTGGTAAATAGACATAACTGTAAACTGAGTTCCTCCCCGATGTAGACGGTTCTTGTCAATTTTCTTTCAAGTTGAGTCAGACAGGATTCGAACCGTGACATTAGCGATCCGGTAGTTCTAGTATCCGATGTCTCCCATTCCGCTAAGATAGGGAAAAAAATTATATCAACTTGAGGTGATAAAGACACTAAGTTTAATAAAAAACTATGCTTAAAAAAAAATCAAAATAAAAAAATCAAATTTAATAAAAATTAATAATATTATTAGTCAAATAACGCTCATAAATCCCAATCGACTCCTCATCCACAAATATACGTCCACTCAACCCAGCAGTATTCGAATCCCTACACACTCAACAATCAGCTAACCTATCTACGTCGGGTACAACCAAACAATCATGGATCTCTCTAATAATAGCGCAATTGTCAAATCGTGGAGGATTACAGCTGCTCTTTACATAGCTGACAATATTACAGAATACTACGCTTTATACATCTCCAAGTCATCTTTATCGGTTTTCAAAACCTCAGTAGGCTCAATATTCATGGTACTCACAACAGAAAAATTATGCTCGGTTTTAATTGAGGGAGAGAATGAAGGACGTCGACTATTCAACTTAGGAGGGACTCTGAAAACCGTGGCCAAAGGAAACTCGGGTTTATTTGAAGGCATCCTGGGAATCATGCCAGCATCAGAATCCTTAATTTTCCTCACTAAGAATAAGATTGGACAACTTTCATGAGGGGACCTCGGAAAGTGAACTAACATTGAGCGGTCAAACCAGGCGGAATCGTAATAAAATTTTCCCTCCATTTCTTAGGTTAACTAAAGTAAAACCTTCTCTTGTAGGGCCATTCTTATAATCATCAGAAGAGTCATCCTCCGAAGAGAAAACTCTTTTAGGGTCCTCACGTGGCCTGTGCTTACCGAGGAAGAGATCCAAGGCAGCCTGTTTCTTCTTATCTGATCAAATGTAACAAGAGTCTCGTACCAGTGAAAGTATTGCTGTAATATCGAGATATATTAGGGATAATATCAGTAGCAGCTGATATTATGTCAGTCTGGTAGTAGTAATGCCGAATATAATGGACAATACAAGACCCCGCATACTGCATAGATAAGGCATCACCCATTTCGTCGAATAGCTTCTCGAATGTTCTGTAAATTAAAAAGAAACAAACGTTGAATAAATCGAATCATAAGAAAGGTTACCAGCGGAAAGTATACTCAATTTTAACAACTAAAATTAATTTAATTAAAAATAAATTTAAAAATTGATAAAATATTTAAATTTAAAAGCAAATACTTGTTGCTTGAGCACGTAGTGTCCAATAGCAAATTGAGCTATATTAGTCCTATCAAGAGTATCAATGCAATTAGTCCTCACAACACCGCACTGCCTTTCACCTTCCCAGAAAAAGCCAGTCTTGTCAACCACACTTTTACCAATACTTCTTAGCCTACATAGGACTTCAGCGTGCAAAATACTACAATTTTACTAAACATTACTTTTTCATGTCAAATTGAATCAATTCTATACCAAATTGAGGTGGGAGGAACTGGTTCAGGTATTTTATTGCGCACTGGCTCTCACACCCCAATTTATATTCGTCACTCTTCGGGCTCCTTTTCACAAGGTCAAGGACACATAACGGAGTACCGTAACGACGGAGTAACTTATTGTAATGACGGGATGTTGTGACAAACCGGGGATCACTTCTTAGGACTATGTATAATTATTTTAATTTATTATTAATTAAATTGAAAAAAAATATTTAAATAAAAAACCCGTGATTGGTGGGCGTTTCCCGACGTTGTTATACTCCTGGCACCATATTAACGGAACGGACCCTCTCACCTGGACGAATGAGCTTATTTTTGACCCATTTGAGGTAATATTGGATAAATCAGTGACAATCTGTTCCAATTCTACTTCATTCGCAGCATTCCCCCTTGCATTACACCCACGCTTGAGGTAACGGGTCCCGGCAAATCGCGACGACCTCCTTGCCAGCAGACCAATACTCAGCGACATCCCATAGATTAGAATCTCTGAAAGGACTACTAAAAATACTGTATTCCCTATAAAAGCCGTGAATCAGATTTACAGTCCAAAACTGGTTCAGCCGTAGTTTCCTCAGTAAGAAACTATTCCATACAAACTTGCTAGCGTAGCCTAAGTCTTACAGTAAACCCACCTTTGTTGTGGGAGATGATGTTGTATTGGTAGGTGTTTGTAAGGTCGTAGTTGTAAGAGAAGTAAAAGTGCGTGCTAAGGTCCACCGATTTGAACAACTTCTCGTATCTTAGGGTTAAAGTAGGGATCACTTTCTTTCAATGTTGTTTTGAATATTTGAATTGTTTATGTAAACATGTTCGACGTGGAGCACTCTGAAGACTTCCCCCCACCCGATGCAACCCACATGGGCATACTTTGTGACCACAATCATGTAAAAGCCGGCCACAAAACGGACGAATCCTACAATTCCGTAGGCCTTGATGACTTCTAAGAGTGAGGATCGAGGTCACTGCTGAAGTCGGAGGATTTCTGGTTGATTCCGTGTTGTTGAAGGAGCTGATTGATCTGTTGTCGATCAAACTGTGTGTCCTTTGATGTTTAATTAAGTGGAGAACCTCTAGGGAGTCGACGACGAGCTCATCGGGGGTATTTCTGTCTATTATTAAAACAGAGTAGGAGTCCTTTGAATCATTGTCAGAACCAACACATATTATCTCCTGTTATATAAAACACTAGGATACATTCTTTGTTTTGAATATTTGTATTAATTTTTTTTGAATCAAGCTCATTTAAAGTTCCCACATCACCAGAATCGGTAATTTATTTTCAAATTTGAATTAATGTTTTGACTAATTGTTAATTTAATATAATGTTTACGGATTACAATTTAATTAAGTGTACTTGTATAACGCATACGACCTAATTATCGCTGCAAGAGATAATTCTCCTTCCGTGGTTGTAGCAACTGTTCAGTCACACCTAAACCGAATATGTGACTGGCTATCTGCAAATATGTTGTGTGTGTCAGCATCTAAATCCCAGTTCACCATTTTCACTACTAATACAATATTTAAGAATGGATTCGAACTGTTTTTTGGAGATACTTCTATCCATTCTACGCGAACCCAGAAGATCCTTGAGGTAGTTTTCAACTCTCTGATGACGTTCTCGAGTCACGTGGAGGAGGTGCTTTCTAAGGGTCTTCGGAAATGGAACATTTTAAAAGCGATCATAAAGGAAAGCCCTTTCCCCCTGCTGCTTGCGTCAACAAGGTCTACCAACAAGTCATCGTTCCTACCATTGAATATGCCTGCTCCGCCTAGAGATTTGCGATTCCCTTTTCGAGAGTGGATCGTTTGAACTCTCTCAGGCGGAAAATTATGCACCACACGGACATCCCATTGGCGGTCTCGTTTCTGATGAGGCGACGTAAAGAATGGCCAGGGTTTCCTACTTAATTCCAAAGACCACTGTTAAACCGAAAAAACTAAACTAAGTGATCCCGACGAATTGGATCAAGGCTCTTATCTTTTCTCGGCGTTGATCTCTTGAGTCTACACAAGTTCGTTGCGGACGAGCACTTTCTTTTTGTGTCCATTTTTGTTTTTTTGATTAGACTCTCCATGGGCGTCGGTGATTTAATGTTTTCCCCTGTGTACCATCTCTCCGTTAGCTTGAAGGCCCTTTTGTGGGTTGCGGAGATTTTCTGGATGTTCGTATAAGAGGCCAGTGGTCTCCATGAAGTACACGCATATGAAATGCATGGTTCGATGTACTGTGAGTAGAGCGTTTTAAGTATAGGGTGATGTCCAATTTTCCATAGACCTGTTAGGCATTTCAGAAGGTTGATTTTCTTCTCACATTTGTTCAGCACGTTAGTGACATGTCTAGAAAAGTTCATGAGCGTATCGAAAGTTAGACCCAATATTTTTTGCCATTGCTGAACGCCAATTCACTTCCCTCCGCAGTACTTCAATTGTCTTGTTCGACAATTTTTTGTCCGAGGTATAGAGAGTTGTAACAGATTTTTCGGTATTGATTGACATCCGATTTTCATTAACCACTCGAGTAGTGGATCCATGTGGTGTTGTATTCTTTCCGTCGCTGTTTGGGTGTTTTGATCCCGTGAGGCTAAGACGATATCGTCTGCATAAGCCAGAAGGAGGTCGTCTTCTCCATTCGGCGTCGGAATGTCAGCCGTAAACAGGTTCAATAGGAATGGTGATAGCGGCGATCCCTGGGGTACTCCATTTGGGAATAAACGGGAGACAGAATGAATGTTTCCAATGCACACTCTACCTCTTCGTCCGCTAAGGATGTTCATCAGCAGCGTTTGAGGTTTTCAGGGATATCTGATTGGTAGATTTTCCATGTTAGGTCCTTCCTCGGTACAGAGTCGAAAGCTTAGTTGACGTCCTGTGACCCTAACACAGTTTTCTGGTGTCTTGGCTTGCACAGAAATCCAGAGCGAATAAAGTTAGTCAGGGATGTGAGGAAGCTCGTTGTGGATTTCTAACAGATGTAATAAGGACGACGTCCTCTTCTTTTTCAACGTTCTCAAGAAGATCCTTTTCAATATCGCTTAACTTGGATGCTATTTCATTTTCCGTAAGATACTCCAATTTGTGTCTATCAACGTGGACTTGAATGTTTTAATGACTCCCAAATCCATTGGCTAAATTATTCCTGTAGCATTTTTAGGAAAGAACATTATTTTAATATTTTCCAAATTAGATGGTAAGCAATGAAAAGGAAAATTATCCACAAGGAGCAAAATTGATTTCTTCTCTGCCCTCAAAAGGTTATCGACACATCATCTAGTTGAAAAAATAAATCCGGTCATCCACGCTCTTTTGGAACTGTAATGCGAAGCAGAACACCGATGATCATTTTTTGAAACATCTTGGCATTTTTTGATTTTCCAATCATTGAAGGCTTTAATTTATGATTTCCAGACATATTTGTGCATAACATCACAGATACTCTATCCTTGAAGTTCTTGTATCCTCCGAATGGAGACTTGCAGATACTTCTGGATGGAATAAGCTTGTAAAAAAGTTTCATCCAGGTTATAAATCTGATCGCAGGTATATGACTTTGAAACTTCTTGAAATTCTTTGAGAAACCCTTCAATATCGACACTTTTCTTAGTGCACATTTGTCCATGTAATTTCCTCATCCGAAATCCATGCCTTTTCTTAAATTTGGATAAAAATCTATAAGAGTTTTTGACATAGTCGTGAAAAGCTCTTTAACGAAGAATTCTGCTTTACTGGATATTAATGCATCGTTCAACAATGCACCTTAAAATTTAAAAACATTAGAATACTTTTTGATTCCATCGAATCCACCTGCTAAACATGTTATTCATCAAGTTGTGGGAACTTTAACTTTTTGACTGTTTTTGTTGAGGAATTTTTAGTTTTTTATTTGTTCCAAAATTGACTCACGACTTTTTAAGATAGCGTTAACTGTCCTTCGGCAAATGTTCACTTTAAACAAAATGAAAAATTTATCGGCGATTCTTTGGCATGATATATTTTGTCGTCCTTGTCGTCAGTATTTGCACTTTTTGTTCGATAGTGAGTATTTTATATCGACCACTAGAATCACAACGAGGCATGCTACTTGAATAAAGTTTTATTGTTTTAATTTTCAGTATTTTTTTTAAAAACTTTAAAAAATTCTGGCAAATTTCTGAATTGGCAAATTTCCACTAAAATTGAAATATTTCTTTAAAAATGGCAAATCTGAGAATTGTCAAATTTCCACTAAAGTTGGAATATTTCTTTAAAAATGGCAAATTTAAAAATTCAAAATTGCACATGAAGTTGCGATATCAAAAAGCCACATACTATTGCGGAAACTCTGATTAAGCCGTGTGCATTGGAAATTGTGAAAACAGTTCTGGGTCCAGACGCCTCTCTAACACTGCAGCAGATTCCTTTTTTGTAAACCTCTCGAAACAGAAGCCTTTGCAAAAAATGTTTTTTAAATAATCGAGACTTTTCGAATCGTACCATTCTTCTAAAGTTTTCCTCCTTGCACGTCTCCACAGTTAATCGAGGTAGTTGCAATTGTAAACGGGGTAGAGTAGACAGACTGAGATTACATAGACATTATTAGAGAGGTTCCTAAACCAACATAACTCAACAAAAACAGAATTGATATCAGAATTCATCAACAATAAGAGAGCACGTGGAAGCAAGAAAAGGGTGGATACTTTGGAGAAACACAAGAGATTCCATCATTACCATAACTAATAATTTTTCTGTCTTTCTTCAAGGCAGGCATATCCGAGCTCTTCCAATTTGGCCAGACAAGATTAGAAGCCAGACATTCAGAAAGTTCAGGAAATTCGATATCCTCTTCTCCACGACTTCTTCAATTGATATTAGTAGTCGATCTTCATCAAGGAGTTCATTGAGTCAATCTCGGAGGCCCATCTTGGATGCAGCTTTCCTAAGCAGAAATATCGTATCTCCAAAAAGGGTGAACGAGAGGTCGACCACATTGAGGAGATGAAGACATTAAGTGTAGCAGAACCATACCGTAGTTTACCAGAGCTGGGTCACCGACTCAAATATCATGACTAACCGCGAGACTCAATCCCCAATAGGAAGAAGAGTACCAGATGTCAGTCCTCGCCTATATTGGCATTTTTTCGGTTATTGATCACTTAGTTGAGGACGTGTTATTTCGATTAAGTCCACTAGAAGACGTCCCCATATCCAGAACCAGTACAGAGTCTCAGAAAATTGGTCTCCACCACAACATAATAATTAAAGCACAGGTCTTTAAATCACCATGGCAACACTGAAGTACACACCTGTGTTATTCTTCACCACAGATTCATTAAAGTACAACTTTATCTGCGATGATTGAATATTTAACAGAAACTCACATTAAACAAGTTTTACCCGACAATTTGAACATTTAATTGAGTCATTTTCCTTAATTTCCCTGAATATCTGGTTTACTAGTAAATTGCATGAAATTAAAGGGTGGTTTAACGGTCAGAAAGTTGAGGTGATGGCGTACCTCTATATATTAGCTTCATGGTGGATGGAAGTCAATGTCTTACTTTGTGTGAGCTTGGACTAGGTGATGGACTCAGGAGACTTCGGAACCCTGAAGTTCTGAACAAAGGAAATATCCCGGGTTGAATCTAGTCCAGTTGAGTCATTACCTCAACCTTCCTACCAAATAACCTCTTGGGTAACTGGTCCATGAAAGACTATCCATAAATGAATAATCTTACAAATAATCTTAAAAAAACGATTTTTTCATGATTCACTTCAATGTCCACATCTTAGGACTTTAAGCCGGATCCTCACTTCCTATCCTCCAATATCTCCCGAGTCCGTCATCTATGAATAAAAGAGACGAGGAAAGACATGGGCCTTAGGAGATTAAAAATATTAGCGAAATACAGCCACGTGACAGATGCAACCTTCAACAGGCGACCGATAGCCTTACCCGTCCCTTGCAAGTCGAATTAAGGGGGAAGTAAGATAAATATTATTTAAAAAAATATTAACAATCAGTAGTTATTCACATTAGTGTTCAGTAAATCAATGTCCCTTCTCATCACCCAAAGTGATCGACTCAAACATCTCCTCCACCAGTCTCATTCCGATTCCAAACTCGATCTAACAATTACTAGGAAACCCTCACTTTCATCCAACAAGGACTATCACTCACTTCACTCCGCTTATAGTCTGGTCCCCAACCCTTGTTGAAGCTCACTACGGCCACGTAGCTCTCATTCCTTAGTCTCTCCAGAGAATAAGGTTCCCCACCTTCAAATCACCCTATTTGACTACCGCTTGTGAAACTTGACACAATCAGCTCAAAAAGCTTCTTAATGTTGAAAATCTGACCGTTACCCCAATCTCTACCTCTATCGACGTCTTCGGAAATAATTTCACCACCTCGTCACAGTATTCCAAGAGGAAACCCTGAACGAATAATGGACGGTCGGCATTGTTGAACATAATCACGCTTTGGAGACTTTTTTTGGTGACTTCAAATCCGTCTCCAATGAACTTTCTAAAATTCTTAGGTTCAGAATACCGTGATTTCTCGGATTTTGCGTCCCGGTTATCATTTTGGATTATCCCCACGGAAAAACGTGCGTGGTTGGTGATGTTGGCGTACCCATCGACGACGAACCTATCGATGTCCATAGGAAATTCCATTTGATCCCCCAACTGAGAAGAATACTCAAAATAGCTGATTTTACACCAGGACGAGTCATCTGAAGTCAAAATGGTTGAATACAGTTGTTTACAACGTGGTTTAGCTTTTTGTGCAACACGGAGTAGATTGGGTCTCTGGGATAAGGAGGTTGGTTTGGAAAATAACAATAATTTTGTGGCCTCAGAAAGTACGGGTTGAAAGGCGGGAAAAATTGTTGAAAATTTAAATTTGGTATGTGAGGTGGTCGCATCAGTATTGGATTCACAAACGGAGTTGTCTCTGTCTGTATTCGAGGTTTGGAGACTTCACCTAACTCTAAACAGTCATGGTAACACAGAAAGGTGACAATAATCAAAATTTACTCAAATATACCGAAAATAACCCGAAATGGTGCAAAATAGCTTAACATGTAGCAAAAAGCTCATAAAAGCGTCAAAATAAGTAACATAATAACTATAACTCCTTAAATATCGAAATTAGCACCTATTGCCTGTAAACATCCGAAAAATATGAAATATGCGATAAAGTAAAATGTAAAATGTGAGTGACATAATCATTCAAATATCTCACAAGAGACATTATAGCAACAATCATTAATACACTTAAGTGACAATAACAGCAAAATCCATATAACAGTGAAATAACTCCCATGATGGTAATCAACCATTAGACAATTATATAATAGCCACTTCGCCACAAAACATAAGAGTGTCAAGTAAACGACATAATAACTGCAAATCCTCATTTCTGTGGAAAAGCTCCAATGTAGCACCAAAGCCTTAAAATACCAATCTAAAAGCTATTGCAACACAAGTACGTAAGAATGTTGAATAAGCATTACAGTCTCGTAAGAGCCATAAAAGTAACAAACTCAAATCGATAAATAACCGCCAAAAGTCAAAATATATCAAAAAGTGCAACAATAACACCAAAATCTTAAAATATCTAAAAAGCACTGCAAATATCAATAACAGGAAAAACCAGCTAAAAGACAATGATAACAATAAAACAGTGAGCCATTGCCAATAAATAATCGAACAAAGCGATTTATTACAGTAAAATCACTAAGATATGAGAAAGGCTTAAATAGCATTAAAAGGCTTAGAATATCGAAATAACTGTCCCAATAACAGTAAATTCGTTAAATATCTAATAAGTGTCATACGTATGCCAAACAAGCAACGCGATAATGGTGGCCCAAATAGCCATGATAAAAATAAACAAGTAGGGGACATAGTATAAATGCTAAAACATACCACTTTGAGTATAGGAAGAAGTAATTCGTTCGTAGTGGTAAGGATTAACACAGACATTCTCCAATTTGAAGTCAAAGGGAAATTGGCACAGAGATTTATGCTTCAACTCCCCTCTCTGTAGATCAGGCCAACGGAATATCCGAGAGAACATCATATGGGGGAATCCCTTCCTTCCACAGACCTCAATTTGAGACCTTCTACTACCTGCAAGCGACCGTCCAAAGTCCGGGATATCGGGACACAGCCAGTCTCCGTCTCGCCCCCAGACGTAATGGCGTTGTAAAAGTTGGACAAATTCTGGGGGTCATCTTTGAGCTTTTTAAGCAGACTTTCAACAGATTTCCGGGCGTATTCGAAATCATTGGTGACGACTGCCTTGGACATTAACTCGTTGAGGATTGAGTGCTGTCGTTCGCTCCAACTTGCCTTGGAGTTCATTTAGCGTTCTAAATTCGTGAGGTTAAGTGTTTATAAGCCATAATCGATGGATTAAACCGATAAAATCAATAGTAACAACAGGCACCATAATTGAGAATATTTAGCGGATTTATGCAAATTCTTAAATGTGGCTAATTTTTATTATTAAGGGCGACTTGTGGAATGAATGTAAATTTAAGGCTTACTTGCATAATTGGTAGTGCAGACGGCGTTATTTATTTATTTTCGGATTAATTTCAAATTTAAATATAATTTTTTATTTTAATAAAATATATTATTATTATTGGAATAATTTTATCAATCAATTAAAATTATCATTTTTAAAAGTAATTAAATAAAATTCTGTCTTGACTTATGATGCAATAAATTCGATATTTTATATAACATCTCTTTTGTAATTTATTTCGTATGTTGTAAGACCACGTGATATAAATGTGCACGTGCAATTTTCGAGTAATTCTTTAAATTTTTAAAAAACTCAAGACTATCAAAAAGTGGGAGCTATGGGTAACTAATTAGGTGATCTCAGCTTTTAGCAATTTTATTTCTTTTCGAACGGCCCACCAATGATTCCACTTTTTCATAAAGTGCCTCATTGAGGAACTTGACCGAGATGTTCTTGGGCTGATCACGATTCCTTTGCTAAAACGTTTTTGTTTCCAAATGGGTTTCCTGGTTATTCAGTAATGGAAACACGTGGTTAGTGGGAAATTTCAGAGACTCATCTTCTGACCGATTTCTGTAGAGACGTATGAAGTGCTTGGCCCCTGCACTGATTTTTCTGAGATAATCGACCTGCATGATAGAATCGTAAGGGCGAACAAGAAGGACATTTACCTTGCGATCATGGAAGGAACTTTTAGATAATTTTATTCAAATTTCGATCGATCGGTGAAAGAATTGATTTATTAGAATTTGTTGTCTTAAAATTGTGGTTTATTGTGAGTTGTAATTAAGAATATTGATTACTCCCATAATTAGTTTTATTGCTCATAGAAATGAATTCGTGATATTTTGATAAGTCCATTCTCTGTCATTTAATCAGATCTGTGGAATGTTTGATTCCGTAATTGCTGTTAGACTCACCAATTAAGCCCTTTTAACTGAACACTTGCAATGATCCAGTGACTCCTATTGATCATATTCGTTCAGTCTTGTGATTGACACTTGTGATAATTAAGGTTTTAATCAGGACAAGGTTTCCATTATGGGCTTCAGGCATTGAGCACGCAATGGGAGTTACCTCTCATGTGGAAGAGATATCATGTCATTCTATGCTCTCACATAGAGTGTCCTGCAAGCCGCCCGATCAACCTGATCAACTTTGCGGTGCTGAGACAAAGTACGCCAGACGTCTGCCAAGAGCAACGGGGATTGTATTCCCATCAAACAGAATACCAAATGCACGTTGGGGGAAGGCATTGAGCCATGACCTCAAATTTTCGGAAAAGCAGAATTTAGACAAGTACGCTGACACATGTGGAAGGTAGGCGACTATTTGAGGAACATCTTGAACGCTTCAGAGATCCATCATTCTCATGTCGAGTTCTGGTGCCTGATGGCAATCAAAGAAGTCTCGAACTTTTCTTTAACCAAGAGATGACTGAAGCTTGTACCAAAAATATCGAATCCTCTCTGATGATCCAACCGATTTTTAGGATGAACGAGTGTGCTTAGGATTTAGATAGTTGGGTAACTGTGAGGAAATCTGTTAGAGTGAAAACTGTAGTTTCTTCCCATAGTAACCTTGAACAGCTTGATAGACGGTAGAGTCAGCAAAACATTGGATTGTGATCCAGCCAATGATTCACACAAGTAGCGATGTGACCAAGGAAAATTTTTGATCTCTATGCCAGGAGCTGAGAGTGGATTTATTAGAGTATTTTAAACAGAAAATGAGGCTTTTTGCTGTGATTCTTAAGAAAGTTTTAATCACTGATTGTTAAAATATGAGAACCTCTGATGTCTTAAAGTTTGGACATAGAATATTGGGAGTTAATATCTTCCATTTTGATGACTTGGAATATCTGATCTGAGTAAACCTTCGTCGGATACTCCAGATGGTTTCTAAAAGTTAATAAAACTGGGACTGAGTTGCAGAAACTTCAATTCCAAATTGTCATAATCAAAATGAAAGAAGCGTGATTCCCTAATTATTAAAGATACCATTAACGACGAGCTCATAGACAATGTCACCGGTTTCTTAAGGGAACCCGGGTTATAAAAGAACCCCTAGCATATTTTTAAATTAAAATTATCAATAAATATTAATTTCCATTATAAAATCAAAATAAATTAATTCGAATTTTTTAATAAATGTCTTTCGGATTGCGGATTATGAAGTTTCGGTTTATTGAAGCCTGTTTATATGGAAACTTGGTGAAATTTTGCTGACTCATCTAAAAAATTCGGATTATTGAAGTTTACGGATTAATGAGGGTTTACTGTATTTCAATATCAGGCACATATGTGGAAGGCCTAGAGCACCTTGGATAAGGGGACAAGTAGAACGGTAACAATTAATTATTTGAAATTTCTTAGGTATAATCGATCCATTAAAAAATGGATATCATCCACAAGTGCGTCGAACGGGACCTTTGGCAACAACAGCAAAATTTATTAAACGAATAACATATGACTATAATAGATCGTCACATTCCCACTACAAAACCTTTTGAAATTATATGAATTTTAATTTTAAACAACCAAATGAAGATGAATTAGAAGGTTTGCTGGCGTATGAAGAATAAGATGGAACTGACCATTTTCGAATTTTTGGAGTTAAAAGGCAGCAATATAGAAAATATTTTCAGAATGCGCTAGAAAAAATTAACAATCAGCGGAAAAAATGAGAAAAAAAAAAAATGGAAAGATGACAAAAACGATATCGCAGTTGGGTACTTTGTTCTTTTGAGAAAGACGTGGATTCGAGCAATAACAGTGAAAACTTTTTTTATATGATCACATAAATACCAAAAAATATGAAATTATTGAGGAAAATAGCTATCTACTCCATAAACGACGCGACTGGAAATATTATTTTATTTATTAATTATTTATTAAAATAAATAAAATAATATAGAATACACTAGGTTTCTAAACAAAGGTCAAATAGATTACTCTCAAGGTCGAATATCGCCTGTAACAAAATTTGGAGAAATTTGACCAAGTCTGCCTTGAAAGGAACAAAATAATTATCCTAGTTAAATTATTAAGTTTTTATTATTTACTTCATTTCGAGAAATAGTCACAAAGTATACACGTTTTTCAGGAATCCACTACAATTTATTTATTTTTATTTTTTTGAACCACAAAAATACAGTCATATCCAAAATAAACAAATTCAGGTGATTCCGGCCTCCCTCAGCAGTCTCCGCATCTTTTCTCGGTGTTCCGACTGAGTTCCTGTACTTTTCCGATATGGACGGAGTCTGCATACCGAGTCCTTAGCAGAGTCACTGTTCCAGTCGCCTCTATCATATTTTCTAGGTTTCTAGGCAGGATTTCCACTCGGGAATATTTCCTCACTTGAATGTTGCAGATCTTGTCCAAATTCGCTGCAGAAAGGTTAGATCCCCAGATATTACATGCGTATCCTATTTTAGCCTCTATGAACTGTTTGTAAATAACATCCAGACCACTCAGATCTATTATGTCTCTTAGGTTTCCCAAGAACTCCTTCAGGAAGTTGATTTTCCTCGTACAAGTCAATAACATATTTTCGACATGTTAAGAAGGTGACCAGGATGACTCCCAGGATTTTCTGGTATTTGTTTTGCGGATAATCTTCCCGTCAATTGATACTTTTTCTAGTCTTCTGTTTGTCGTGAATAGGGTCGACACCGACTTCTCCGGGCTAGCAGTCAAGTGAGTTTCCCAAAGCCATTCTTAATTTATTCAGATTGTCCTGTATTCTTTTCGTTGCTTCCACGATACTCACATCCCTCGAGGCAATGACTATATCATCAGCATACGTTAACAATATGTCATCGTCCCCCTGAGGGAGTGGCAAGTCATCCATCATAACGTTGAACAATAGGGGAGATAATGGGGAGTCCTGGAGAACGCCATTTGCTAATAGTCTCGATACGGAACATCGATTGCCATGGTGTACTCGTCCTCGTCGACCACTCAAGAAACTTTCCAACCATAATTTCAGGTTTGCGTCAATGATTGACGAATATATTTTGTGTGTGATAATTTTCCCCGAAGCCGATTCAAAAGCCTTCTGGATATCAATTGAGCATACAATCGTCTTTTTCTGTCCTGGTATTTTGTTGAGGTCATCTTTTATGAACTTCTTGATGTATTTAGGTCTTCCTTAATGTTTTGATCGTCCCTCTTTAAAACCATGCTGAAAACTGGCATCCGGGAGGGAATGTCGTGTGTGTCATAACCATCTTTATAGAATTCTTGTCTGGACGCACAAGAGCGACAAAGGCCTGTAAAAAGCAAGGACCTCCCTTGACTTCCCAGGCTTCAGCATTGGATGAATATCGAAAGTTTCCAGATAGCGGGAATACAGTTGATTGAGTAGTTGAAGATACATGTTAATGCTGATACTACCCCCGTGCTCATCTTTTTCAACAGAAAAACCGGGATCCCGTCCGGTCCACAGGAATGTGTGTTCTTTGTTCGATGGATCTCCAAAGCGACATTTCCCGGTAGAACATGCACTGTTGAGTGCCTCATTTTCGATTTTTTTTGTGGAGGAATGTCCATCCTTTGGAATGGTTTGTGGCTTATCCTCACACAATGTTTGATAAATTCATATTTACCTCCTGTTCACAGTCTCCCTCGATATTGTTTTCAGCATTTTTGACATTTCGCAGCATCCTCCACATCTTGGTAAGTGAACTTTTTTTCATAGCTCTAGAAATTCGGCCCAGTTTTGTTTTTTGAAGAAGTTTCGTCTTTTCGTTGATCTTCATGTTCAGTGCACGGATTCTGTTAGTATCATGTTTTGTTAGGTGCTTTTTACGTTTGAGACAATTCCTTTCTTTTATTAGTTTGATTGTGCTTGCATCATATTTCTTCTTGGTGAGCTTTAAGATTCCTCTTCTGACAAATAGTTTTCTCCTTCCAGAATCACCTTATTGAAGTGATAGACTGCTCTATCAATTGAGTTGAAATATTCGGATGAAAATTCAACAAGGCAGAGTTCACGTATCTTCTGAATCCTGTCCAGTCAGCATTAATGTAGTCATAAAAAAAATGTGTTTTGACCGCGTCATTGATGTACAATTGATCTTCATCAGAATGGGATTATGGTCGCTTCGTAAGTCATTGTTTACCGACCAGCATATTAGGGAGCAAGCCGTGGTGAACATGACGTAATATCCGGTGATGTAACCGAATCCTTGCTATTATACGGGGTTCGTGTATTCCTAGTTGGTGGGTCATAATAAACAGATTTTCTAATTGGGAAATTATATGAAATCCCCTTGTGTCTGAAAATTGTTTCTCATACCACGAAGGGTGTTGGCATTAAAATCTCCGGACACCAACAATTCCATCATATCTAGGGCAGACAAATCCATAGAAAATCCTTTTGCACAGGAACGTGGGGGAGAACATATAAATTGGTGATGATAATAGCTCCTAGAGAGGTCTGTACCGAAATCCCAACAACTTCTGTGTTTGCGTCTTCTATCAGATTCCTGAATATGGAGGAGTGTTTGGCGAACATAATGCCTCTCCTGATGAGGGTCAATAGTCTTCCACCTCGGCCAGATTGTCGATCGATTCTCAATACATTGAAACCGGTAAATTTAGGAGTATGGGATTTCCCAGTAAGCTAGGTCTCTTGTAAAAGGCAGATATCAATTTTATTCCTCTCCAAATATAAACTCAGTTCGGAAGAAAATATCTTTAAACAGCAAAGTGAATCCAGCTCCCCCAATAGTAGTGACATCTTAAATTCGTAGTTCCCCATTGCCCACCGCTGCCAAAAAGTCCGTTCTTTAATGTTCCGAAAGTTTGGCTTTGAGAATACGGGACATGTTCTCATTATGTTAAGTACTTGTGCTGAGTTCCTGAGACCATGTTCATAAAGGAAAGAATCGAATTGAGGAACATTATGTAACACTCATTTATATTCGAATCGCATTGTTCCGTGATTTTAGTTTCTTTAAGCGGCAGATGAATACAAGAGATCCTGGTATAACTGATGTATCTCTACAAAATAATAAACACGAGAAAAAGCCTTCTCCTTTATGGAAATTAATCCAGGATTCCAGGACAAACCATAGAGGGAAGTAAACATAGAGACTTGTAGTGCCAGAAGGAGTCGTTCCTACTATTGAATAGCCTGCCTCACGTGTAGGATCTGCTTAACCAAAATTGACCTTGCTGAGAAGTCCATCTTTCGGATTCAAACCTATGACTCTCAAACGTTACTCTATTGGTCACTGCGACATATAAAAAAGGTAACTCTATTGAGACAATTATTTATTTATCCCCGGACCCTTTAGGTAAGGAAAATCGGCGGCTAGAAAACGTAGCTACCAATGACGGACGTTCCCAGGTTTTCACGTGGATTATATGCTCGTGGAGGAAACTGAATACAATTGTAATCAACAGACATTTATTAATTTGCATAGTAGTGGCTACAGGACGAGCACCAAGCTTACGTTCACAGTTTCTTTTATTATCCTCTGCGGTGATGCTAAGCAAAACCCTAGACCCACCTCCACTGTTGCAGACCACAATGCAGTCTTGTACAAGAAATTGACTTTAAGTTCAAAATTATTAATAAATTAATTTAATTTCATGTATTATTAATAAATTAAAAAAAATCTTGTATTTTGAAAGATCCTCGACCAGTTTTTTCCGTTTTCAAACGCTAGAGAGTTCACTGACGTTAAACGTGAAAAGGGAAAAATTTAATGGTTTGATACTGTGCTTTCTAGACATTGAGTTCAAGAGCCACGTCACCAGCTCAACCTAAAAAGTTTTAAAAAAAATTTAAAATACAACTCGCTAGTGAAACCCATACTATTGTATAACGCTGGTACCTGGGCCTGCTCAAGAAATAAACTGAAGAGGATTAATGCGTTTCATAGAGACCAACTACGGCATATGATGCTCTAAAGAAGTGATACGAGGATGTCATCCAATCTTCTCTATAAAAGGACGAGGATCTCTGAAATTTCAAATCAAATTCTGGATACACGATGGAGGCTTTTCGGTCATATTCTGCGACTAGATCTAGATGCCCCGCGAACGTAGCCGTGGAGGATTACTTCATGTTGAAGCCCCCCGTTTCCATAGTCGCCCAAGGACGACACTGCCAGTCGTTCTCGACGAGGACCTCAAAGAAATGGGACGGCGTCTTGGAAGTGGAGAGGATCTTGACTGGTTACGCATTTCCGCTTTGAATAGGAGGAAGTGGATGAAATTAACTAGTGATTTGCTAACTCGTGTTGCACATGCTTTGTCAAGTTCCATAACATAGCGATAAGTGCAAATAATAATATCCAAATCGCCACGTGGCCCATGTGGTGCTACGTGGCTAATTGATTGAAGTTTTCTGCTTGTTTTGTCTGTTCCTCCTTTTTCCCTTCCTATTAGAGTGACGTCATTGGATCCACCTGTCTAGCTGGCGCCCATTGCCAAGCTTGTACGAAAAGGGATCATTTGCTATCCCCCACTCCACTGGAGGTGATTCCACAACTGCAATTAATGAATGTCTTTTTTCTTTTTTGCTGATTCCGGACTCTGTTTCTGTAGAAATGGAGACTGGATACTAGTTGTTTATTTTAACTTTTTTCTCGGTGTATCTGTGGTTAATAAATAAATAATCGTTTCTTCTTCGAGCAACTGCATGGAAGTACACCCAATAATCACAAGTCCTTTTCTTTTTCTTCAATATACATTGTATCGCTTCGCTCACACTCTTCTCTTGAATTCCTTCATAATCAGACCGAGAGTAAATATCCTTTATTCTTTCATTTAGTTCAATATGAAACAATCATGCTCTCCAAAGTCTTCTTGATTACCAGCGATTGAACATACGCGTACGTTCTTTCACTTATATTCAAAGATCTGCCATACTTCCACGAATATGAAGTCACTAGGCCATCCCAAGTGAGTACAATGGGGACAATCTTGACCTCTCCGTGGTGTATCAACTCCAGCTCTTTGGAAATAAGGTCATATTTCCTCAGTATTTCGCATTCCACTAGTTGGAGATTTTGGGCCGATTTTATCCCACTTCGACCAAGATAGTTTTGTTTCTCCTTTTGTCAAAAACGAACAGGTCTGGCTAATTATGCTAAATAATTATGTCAGTTTTGATAAATGTGTCAACTCTGATTTCAACTGAGTCATTCAGTACAATAGATTTGCACTGAATGAGTCTTCAGTTCTTTTCGCTTTTTGAGGCCAAACTCTCTGCACAAGTGGGAATGTAGGCACTCACGACTTCGTTATTTTCTTATAAAATCCCCATTGCAACGTCTTCTCACACTTTGTGGCACAATGATGCACGGTCTTTTTTAATTTTTTGCAATGAAAAATATGTCATTTTAAATTAATAACAATCCAAGTAAGATTTATTGAGTTGACAAATCTCTGATCTAGTTCCAAGTGACAATCACTGATGACAACATCATTAACCTATCCAAAAGAAAATGTGCGTCCTACCTCATTGGAAGTATAAGGAATAGAAACATTACTGCTGTCTGTGCAATGTGTGAAAGATTAACCTTTGAAATAAACTGATCCGCCAAAAATCCTATTATTGTACACTAAAAGTTACAATAAAGGAAATTTAAGAGTTTATCAATTTTCAAAACTGTAATTATTACTAGAAAATAGATGTGAACAAATGTTCAGTTTTGTGAACAAAAACACAAATTCTTTAAATTCCTTAAGCTAGCTAATGCAATTATTAAAAGTCTGTTTTGTAAGCAAAAATGGTCCCAGCAAAGTATACTCGACATATATAATAACTTCTTAATGAATATTCAACATTTTCATAAGTTCCGGGTCTGAACCAAATAAATAGCGAATGCGGCGCAAAATACAATGCTCGGCTTGCTTTTCATTTTGTTGAGAATAATTTGTATTACAGTTTATCGTTAGATAGCTTCACAAACGAATCCCAACCAACAGGAATTACTGAAAGATGCTACAATACAATTCCTTAATATCCCTGTAATCCAAATTACCTAACCAAATAGTCTGAAACCATTGATGCAGTGAAATCTGTTGAAATGTTTGTTAACCATTAGGCTTTGAGTAAATTTATGAAAATCACTGTTGTGGAAAATGGAGCCGATATTCTCATAGTAGCACAGTAACCATTTAACTATTCATTAGAACTGGTCCAGACAACTGCGAATACGAAGATGGTAGAGTAAAAGTTTATGTAATCAATATTACTGGCGTATTGATAATTTATATTAAAGTACTACCCGGGAAAATTTTATATTGTGTTGTTAATTCATTTCTACCCGCACCTACAGGGGATGAAACTACGTATGATGTCGTCAATCGTAATGATTGGTTAATACCTAAATATTATTTTAGCGCGAGAATACTTACAAGTTCTCAATTGGCTATATTAAAGGAAATAACGATGAGTGACATGTTGAAAACTTTATTCGGTTAGTGGCTTTAAAATTTAGCATCAGATATTGATGTAGCGAGTAGTAAGAATACAGAGAGCGTAATAAATTGTATTCAATTAGACTTGACCATTTAGATACTTTAAATCTCTTCGTGATTTCGTGCGCCATAGTATTAGGACTAACCATTTAATTATTTACTAACATGGGACAGTAGGTTTTAGGAAACTGGGTTGATTGATCAATTCTTAATTTTATTCCAAGATTAAGTGCTTCATCTTAGACGGGTTCATTTAACGCTGCAAGTCTTGGCAATAAAAGGGTTGAAGGTGGATAAGGTTTTCATGTGAATGAGTAGTTGAGAGATAGCAGGTCATTTGAAGCGTCATTTAAAATGGCTGTTTGATACATAGTGTGAAAGGGAATTAGGTTAATATTCACAAATCTGGCTGGCTCTGTGACGACACTTTTGTACGGTCTGAGGCGATAATAGTTCTGATTTAGCAAATTCAATGCTTTATAAGTAAGCTCTGTTTTTTTCAGTTTGACCGAGGTCGAGGGTATTGACTTTAAAGAAGATCCGTAAAATGAAATAAAATTTTTAAAAATTCCTGGATTATTTGCTTAGAAAATGGGTTTTGACGAAATTGACAGGTCGGTTCGATATGAGAACAGAAAATAGCATTTTGATATCAGAAAACATAATTTTGCGAATTATCATTAATTTTTAAGATAAAATCATCTTGGAAGGCATTGTGAACTTTATCATCGTAATTAGGTCAGATTGGTACAATTTACTTTGAGGATTATAGAAGGCTCTTCAAATTGCTTAAATACAGCAATATCAGAAGTGAATGCTTTTGATAAAACCTATAAATTTGGTTCAGTTACATAAAATTATGAAAATTTATAAAAATTATCATAATTTCATCTTCAGGCTCCTCAGTAAAATTATTAACTCTATGCTCTTCAATGGCAAAATAAGAGATTGATTTGGCAGAAAAAGTTAACTGAACTCATTTGATGCGATTTCCATGAAAATTGGAAGAAATGCTGAACTTTCTTTCCAAATCAACCAGGAATTGGTACAACATACATTCACTTTTTTTGGTTGAGGTGGTGACGTGCCTCTATTGCACAAATGTCTGAAATGCACTTAAAGCGCTTGGAATATATTAAAATAACACCTTTCAATGTAAGAGGGATCAGCAAGGAGTGGAAAAGAAACCTGTTATGTTCAGATCTGGGAAGATGTGGTGCAGACGTGGGATGCCTACAAGAGACAAAAGTACAGGCTGGTATGGACGAGCTACATGGAGACTATAGACTCATTTTAACTACCATCGTCATCAAGACAGGGGTTTGACGTGCACAAGAAACTTGTTCGTGGGATACATCGGTGTTGGAGTGTTAACGACAGAATCAGCATACTGCAAATACGGGTTGGGAACAAACGCACCTCGAGGGCCCTTACCTCAATCATAAATGTTTATGCACCTCACAGTGGACGGGTCGCCAATGATTCGGACGAACTTGATGCTTTCTACGTGCAGCTATTGAGGACATATGCCGAACTGGAATCGTATTTTCTAGTTTTCATTGCCGGAGACTGGAATGCTAAAGCAGGAGTACGTCGGGAACATGGGTCGACTATCGGAAGACACGGAAGAGGGATCAGGAACCTGCCGGGGGCTGTGCTGATAAATTTCTGCCTGGCATTTGTCTATTCCTGTGTAACACTGCGTTTGCGCATGCTGCACGACATAAGACTACTTGGACGAGCTGCAGAAGAAATGAATCTGGGGGTCATGTGATGATTTACAATAAGATTGATTACATTCTTTGCCGACAGATAGAACATTATTACGGGACTCGAGGTCATACGGAGCAGCCGTCGTGGAAAGCGACCACAACATCGTCGTGGCCCTGTTTGATATTACAAGTCGCTATGCACGCACTTCAGGAACAAAGCCACCTCAGGTCATACGGAGAAGATACCTAGTCGAGAGATTATGTTTTTCACATTTCACTGGAAATATCTATCGAGCATCTATGGAACATAATCTACAAGCAATAGAGACAGGCCTTCCTGTGGATACCCCCAGGGGGACTCCCTTTCCCTGTTTGTGGTATACCTGGAAGCACTACTGCGTGGTCTTAGAAGTTTTATAATGGCCAAATCACCGAAATTATATATGCTGATGATGTGGACTTCGTTTGGAATATAAAGCAGCCTTGAGGAGGTTACTTGACGTTTCCCCTGCAGAGCTTGGGAAATGGTTTCTTACAGTGAATACGTTCCAGAAAGCTCGGCTCCCTCCTCGGGACAATGAGGACACTACCCGGAGGAAAACTACTCGCAAACAGGTTGAAGACGGATTGGTTGGCTAACTGACTGGTGACGATCGCGCTTCGTTTGCGCCTCTACAATGCTTTCGTGAAGCCGGTCCTGCTATATAACTCTTCCTGCATGGGGACCTCAGTCTCAGAAACCAAGAATCTTAACTCCTTCCACTGAAGGCAATTACGAATACTGTGCGGGGTACAATGGCCGACACGGATCAACAATGAAGTACTGTAGCGAAAGTGCTCAACGCGACCTGTGACTTGGGATGTGGTGGAGGCTTGATGGAGACTGTTTGGAGACGTTCTACGGATGGACCCTACATCACCTGCAAATATGGCGATGGAGGAATATTTCGCTGCAAGTGGAAAGAAATATCGGGGGCGCCCGCGTACTACGCTACCGGGGGTGCTGGATGAGAGGCAATCAACCGGAGGTTCGTAAGTGGGGAGGATCTGGATGCTATGAGAAGTTTGGCGTGTAACAGGAGGGATGTCCGACAAATTGCTTTAAGTGCCGCGTGGAAATATACCAATTATGGTGTTTCTACGATAGTTGCCTATAATAATACATTCACTTTATGAGAAATTGAAAAGTCATCTAAGTTTAGCACGATTAATATATAATTTTTCTTTGTTAGCCAACATTAAATGTACTTTATTTTCTTTTAAAAATACTGTTTCAACAACCATCTGGAGGGGTTTTCCCATGGACGGCACTTCATTCAAGTCCGATAATTTATTTATTTATTTTTATTTATTTTTAATAACCCCGGGAACACCGAGAAAGAAAGACAAAAGAGTCAAACAGTTAGGTGATCCCAGTCCCCGCAATCATTGTGCCATTCGACGTCTGTGATCTTCCATGTCCCCACTACTTTCCGGAAGAGTCTTCTCTCGGTCTTGCAGAGGAATCCGATCGGGGAGGGGAATTTCTTATCCAATCGGTTTTCTCTTGCCATGGAAGGATCAGGCGAAGCGGAATCTTCCTCACAGGCGAAGAAATCCGGACCACGACTACGGGTCTTAGCTTCCATGAGTAGTGGGTAGACTGTTGATCCATTACGTGAGCAAAGCATACTGATGGTTTTCTGGTGTATTGAGTTGACTCTGTGGACCATAGTCTCCGATAGCGCTAATCTCCATGCAACGGAGGCATACTCAACGGCTGGTGCGATTGTTTGTTGGTAAAGGGTAGAAACAGAAAAGTCCATATTCCTCGGGCTCCTCCGGACAAGGGCGCGTTAAACGTTAATTTTCTGGAGGCCCCTGGTAATCATGTTTTTTGCGTGGGAGTTAAAATTGAGTAGACTGTCGTACTTGACTCCAAGGACAGTGGGGGACCTTGTCATTGGAATCCGAGTGGGACCAATAAAGATACTCGGTTCATCCTTAGAAATACGGTCCGAAGTCAAAATGGAACAAACAGACTTGGTTGCAGAAATCGTAGGTCGATTGCCAACAATCCAATCGTGTAGAGTTTCAATTTTGCCTCAATCTTAAAGGATGCGACTTGCGTCGATCGGTTCCGTATTGCAATGACTACATCGTCTGCGTAGGATAATAGCAGGGAATCTTCGTCTCCATCATTAGGTAGGTCGTGTAGGAATAAGTTGAATAGAATTGGTGAAAGTGGAGACCCCTGGGGTACCCCGTTCGGTAGTAATCGTGATCTAGATCTGAGATCACCACTGACTACTCTTCCACGTCTTCCAGACAAAAAGTTGGCCAGCCATAATTTCACATTCGGACGAATATTAGTAGAAAATATTTTTCCAACCAGGATTTTCCTCGAAACAGTGTCAAAGGCTTTGTTGATGTCAATAGAAACCAAGATTGTGCGTTTGTGAGGCGGGGATGGGTGTTAAAACCGTCGGCAATGAACTGCGATAGGGTAGCCAAGTATGTAGCGGTGGACTTACCGCGGAGGAAACCATGTTGAAATATAGGACGTGGAAGATACGGAATAATGACTGATAATACAAGTTTCTCCATAATTTTTGACAGTGTGCTGGTAACAGAGATAGGCCTGTAGGCAGGTTCTGTCTCTGGTTTCCCAGCCTTCAATATCGGTCTAATAGTAGAATTCTTACAAATCTTGAGAATAATATTATATTTAATGGACAGGTTGTATATTTGCGTGAGGTAGCCAATTGTGTAGTGGCTTAGGTGAATAAAAGATGCATTGTCAGGCCAGCACGCCCGTGAGCTCTTTAATCTGGTGATAATATCCAAGACTTTGTCATCTGAATAGTTCGTGGTAAGTTCCTTCTTCGGTTCATGGGCACGCACCTTAATGTCCAGGTGTTTCGAGAAGGTTTTGAAGCTAATCCAACGTAATGTTTCATAAGGGTGTTAGGATGTGGCATAAGTGTTCAGAGAAGAAGGCTTTCCTGTTCCGTCTGTATCATCCAGCGCCGACTTGACTTGTCTAAGAGTTTTCCAAATGTCGGGATGAATTTTTTCTGTCGAGGTGGTTAACTAGATACTGCCATCTCTTGCCATCTCTTGTCCTCGTGTTCTTTTTTTACAGATCCTTTTATTTAGTTGTCTGATGGCTGTCAAGGATTCCAGGTCCATCAAATGGCATCTCTTCAACCGGTCTCTTTGTTTCATAAGACTTATTGTATAAGAGCTGAGGGTAAGAATAAACTTCTTGTATGACGATACAGGAATAAAAATATGGTCAGCTTTCTGAATGGAAGGATATTCTTCGGGCCAGGAATTTATCCACAAGGTTACTGAAACCGGACCAGTCTACCTTCGCATAATCCTTGAATCTTTTGATTCCGCCGGCCGTCTCCTGTATCGTCGAAGACCTCTCAATTTTAGAAGGATTGGATTGTGGTCACTGGAAAAGCTGTAAAAGACGTTCCAGGAAATGATTCCAACCAGGAAGGTGAGCATAGTGTTAAGTCGGGGGATGTGCAGCTATCAGATATCCTTAATGGAGTCCTCGTATGTGAGTTAGGGTTGTTCGGTATAATCAGGTCAGGAAGATAATTTGCAATGAGTTCTCCTCGGTTATCAGAGGAATGCGAAGTGAGCCAACTGGATGTCGTGCGTTAAGATCTCCACATAACAGTAGATTTTTCAATGTTGAAATGCGTGATAAATCAGGGGTGTAAGATGTCGGACACGATCCTTGTAAGGGAATATATAAATTAGCCAAATGGATCCAAAAGGACGGGAATAACTCGATTTTGACAGTAATCTGCTCCAAAGTCTTGTCGGTGCTAAAAAGCTCTGAGGTTCGTTGAGTTGTATTTATACAGGGAATATCGTACTTTATAATAGTAAGTAGTCCTCCTCCACGTCTTCCCTGACGATCTTTCCTGACGATCTTTACGGATCACTGTGTATATAGCTTGGAATCCTGTATTAAAGCGAGATCAGCCCTATTTTCGCGGAGGAGTGCCCGGAGTTCAAAGATTTTCCTCCAGATCCATTCGTATTCAGTTGTATAATTGTAAAATCTCTCTATGGCCCAGGATTGGTTTCGACGTCTCCACATAAAAGAATCAGAAGTCTGGACAAATGACGACACCAGATAGGGTCAAAGACACACGAGTCGAGTGGATTACCTGCCGGTGGGGAGAAGCTGTTGGCTCTTTTCGTTCCTTTTCGGAATGGGTGACACCATTTCTGGTGAGCCACATGACACCACGATAACAACATAAATTAAATATCTGCAAAGACTGCAACCACACTGAAATATTCATCAATGAAAATCATCTTTAACGTGGTCCCATAAGAATGCCTATTATATACAACATTGTTCAACACGTTTCTTAGTGATCTTCCCATTCAGTTACCCCGAACTCAATCCTTTTGTCTAATGCTGACCACCTCGTTATTGCAGAAAGACGTCGAAGATCCTGGATGCGATATGAGCTGTGCAAAAGACATTGAACCTGATGCATCTTTTGTTTTTGCACTTTTTCATATTTTCCATCCTTTAGTTGGAACTACCGTCCATTATACCTGCTGCAGCCTGTTATTGACGCAGAGCATGTGATGCAGAACCGATGCCTTAGAATCTTATTGCCACTCTCGAAAAGGACTCTTATTCGGAAAACCTTAAACGTCGTCCCAATTATGAATCAGTTGACGTAATTGACAGTTCCTCAAAATTGTCAAGTCTTCAGATCATCCCTTTAGAATTTAAGTTTTCCCAATATGCGAGAAGGATTTTTTTCATTTACGGGGATTAACAAAGACTGTAGGAGGAAATTAGGCATAAATACCGGGATCATTTAATTCGACAATAACTCTTGAAAAATAACTTACAGGATTCCCTGTTCCGTGCCCTTTTTCGTAGGCTGTCAGATCTTCTGTGAGGAGATTACCATTGATCTTTGTTAGGTCGGCGTTGTAGACAACCGGAAGGGTTATTCATGGCTCTCCTCAAAATTTCGGGGATTCCTCCATCAAATACGTTTCCATCACACAATTATTATCAGAAAAGTTCCCATAGATCGTCGATGATTGTTTGGGACAGTTCCTGATCTTGTAATGTGAATAAATTGTTCGGCTAGAGTCTTTTTTGGCCGTCGGTCACCAATGACCACACCTATTTGTCCTTCTGTGGAACGCGTCTACTAAGTTTATTATTTGATAATCCCCACGTTGAACAGTTTGCATTCCGTCAAGTTCTAGGGATTTACAGGTATTGAGTTTAGAAATTTCAGATGGTGTTTTATTGTTATTCGGTACTTTAGTCCTTTTGTTTATGTGGATGCGGGAATTGGTCTTGTGTATATTAAGTCTTCAAATTTTTTGAGATACCTTTCACAATAACAAAAATTAGTAATATTTACCGCCGCTAGTCGTTGTGGTGCTGAGAAGAAAGAAGAAAGAAGAGAAAAAGAAAGGAAAATCAGAAAAGAACATGCAGAAAACTAATCAGGCCAAGTCTGAGTCTGTTCACTGTCCATCAATGGATCACGTTACATTCGAAGGAATACTATTTTACCTGCGAGATCGAAAGAGCAGTGGGTGTCTTGTGGATATTGCAACGCGAAAAAGTACGGGTTGAATTGCACATTTTGCGAGAGATTTTTCCACATCGGGTGTGTCCGAATGTCGAAATTGGCTGCGAGATCTCTATAAAATGGGACTGCGCATACTGTGTGTATGCCGACCCCGCTCGATGCCGTCATCTGGTTAAATTCAGTCATCCCTTTTATTCTGGACAAATCGAACCTTTTTGCTACGCCTATCGTAGAGTCGAAAAGGTAGACGGATTCCACTGAGAATACCAAAGGCCGCTCGAATTCCCGCTGTTGAATGCCTCACATCATTAATTTATAAAGCAATCAACACCAGCGACTAGGCCTCTTGGATATGTCTGCTGAGCTTTGAAACTATGACCCTTGGAATTTCTGCCTCAGAGCAAGCTCGCAACGGAGAGCTCCAGATATTGGCCGACTAGTATACTTATGGTATGGGACGGACTCAGCCTTAGTTTACGGAAACGATATCGTTTATTCACGCACAGGCGTTCAGCAGGAGACCTTAAACGATCTCTTTCCCGTCTTAAAATGTTTAACTCCTCCTTCATTTCCTTTATTTTTTTTATTTTTTTCAAGGTTTCTCTTGAAATTTACAGCAGACGCATTTCAGCACGCTAATTTAAAGAAATCAAATTGTTTTTAAATAATAAAAATTAGGGAATAATTAGGACGACAGAATGGCGAAGACGTTACCTCTGATAATCGCCATTTCGAGCCTCTGCCTTGACCAGAGTCCCTCCCGTGGCTCGCACATTTTTGAGGCGAGTTTGCTTCCAATGCTGTGGAGAAAAACCTCCGTCTTCTCGCCTACAGTTCCAGTTGTCTCCACAGCACGCTTAATTTAATTAATTTTATAGATATTTTATTTCTCAATTAATACAATTTGTAAATTCCAATGGTTTTTAAATATTCTTTTTTTTCAAAAAAAATATTTTAATTCTATTTCGAAAATTTTTTTAACAATTAAACAAATGTCAGTTGAGGAAGCCTGCTGCGTGATTGCGAACGAGTTCCCTCGGAGTATGGCTATTCCAATCTTTTGTCTTAGCCATAACCCTTCTCGTTGATCCCTTTTCTTTCTGGCAAGCAATCCTCCGAGTTCTTGCAAGAATTCAGCGTCATTGGACCAACGGCTCCCGATGATTCGGTCGCAACAGGAGTAAATCGGTAGCGATCCTCGAGGCAAGAATATTTCTTGATTTTTAGGTTTTCCGCGGTCGAAGCAGCTGCTCAAGGTGTCTGAACAGATTTAAAAATGTTTCGTGCTTGAGAACGTGTCTATGCAAGTTGCGTCCCAGACCAAAGATCTTCCAGACGTGAAGGGGAAAAGGGTCATCCCGTCAGGTCTCTTCCCATCTCCTCGATCAAGACCCACTGGTTCAAGCTGTGCTGGGAAGCCTGAAAGCCTTCAGAGAGCTCTGACGATCACATCATTCAGAGCGGCATGAAGTGGTCCCCTTCCGGCGCTTCTTCTGCAGGACAGCGGGTGCATATTCTAAATATTTTTTAATTCAATCTGTGAACAGTGACGATTTATCAGACTGTGACATGCTATTTAATTTTTAACATAAAATTTTAAAAAATTGATAAATGATTAGTTTGTCATTTTTTACATCCTCACTATTCAGGACGCCTCAGACGTGCATCCTCACGAAAAAACTAAATTCCATATTCATATTAGATTATAGGATTAAATTATTTACCCCAGTTTCGCTAACATATGGAAACTGGCAACTGCCAAAAAACGCGCTGCTCAAACAGGAGCTCCCAGAGATTCATACTTTGACGTCAAGTCCTGAAAGTCCAGGTAAGCAAAGAATATCCCAACCTCTCCCCCAACCAGTGACGGATGATGGCAACATCGAAAAAGAGAAAGTTCAACTTTGATAGCCCTTGGAATAAGCAGTTCATGTATATATTAAGTCCAGGTTTGGTCTTTTGTCAGAGGAGGGATTTTTTAGTGTTCTTTCGAAATCAGTCACTGTTCTCTGTATGTGTCTAAGGTTTGCAGGTATAAGCAATGGGAAGGTTGGATTGTAACTCAAGTGATTGTCGGAGAGAAATTGCAAGTTCTTCTATTCAAGGTGGTTACCCAGAGACGGTATGCAACTGTAAGCGCCCGACGGGAGATGATTTCAAAACACCCAATGTACAGCGCTCAATTCTGAGTTTCGGACCTCCTGCAACTTTTATAGGAGAGAGAACGCTATGCAAGGTAGCAGTTTGGAAAGGCATAGGTTAACGTCGTCCTAATGAATTGCTTGTACAGTAAAATAAGTCTAGCCGTTTGAGTGACCGGCTATTACGAGGAGGATGTTTAGTTTTCGTTTTTCTTTGGATTCAATACTTTCAACATGTTTGTTAAAACTGGGAGACAATCGAGATATGTGGGAATGATAACATAAATGACCCAGTCTTCCGGAAAGGAAGTTTGTTAGCCATGGACTGTGATACTTCTTGGAATAAAAGTAATCAAATAACCATTTTAGTAATTTTATTTTATTAACCCCGAAATCACGAGAAAGAGGATAAAAGTTATCGTCTAATAAAATGATCCCGAGTCCATACCAGTCCTTTTCCCTGCGGTTAGTTTTGGAGTCCTGGATTAATCTCCACAGCGGGGGAAGGTTTCTTCTCAAAATCTCGGGCTGGCGTCCCATATAGTCTGATGTGCGGTCCGAGGAAATGGTCAGGGAGACTTTGCCATCTTGAGAAGTCCTGGTGACGTTCCGTAAGGTATTTCCATGATTGGAAGGACGTTTAGTATTCTCCGCCAGTAACGAGGTGGACGTCTTTTTCGACGATCTCAATAGAATCCTGAGATGAAATTAATATTTAAATTATTTAATTAAATTTTATTAAATATAAATTCAAAATAACTCAAATAAGTTTGTTGTGAATGTTCAGAAATCTACCGGTTATATCATATAAAATTGTGAGACAATGTCAGAACAAGCATACAGTTGCCAGATTTAACCCGAAGGACTTTGCTGAATCAGAAATGAAGACTTTAAACAAAAAGATGAACTTTGATATGCCATTCTACGAGAAATTTGTAGTAAGAATGTGCATTTTCTCTATTCTGGCTTGGTTTTGCTATTTCAGAGATGAAAATGAAATTGATGAATTTTTAAATAATTATAAATTAACTAATTAAAATTTAATTTTAGCAATTTAATAAATAAAATATTTAAAATTATATTTTCACGTTGTTCCTGCGGCTTAAAGTTTGATGAATGAGAATGGGAGTGAATCATGCATTGGTTGCAATGCACGTGCAAATTTCCGCTGTCCAACATGCAGTAAACTAGGAATAAAAAACTCATTCTTCTGTAGGTCAAGTTAGTCGTGTTTTTATCCAGGAATGTTTCAAGTCCAACTGGGCTACACACAAATCAATCCATTCCTCCAAACAAAAGCAAGAAGTCTTTAATCCATGGCCCAACTACGACTTTTCAGGACGCCTCAGACCGTTCCCAAGAGTACTTATACAGTTATATTAGACTCCCTTAAAAGATGTCCCTAACCATATAATGAGGCCTGACTACGCCGATCACCCATATGGTTTGAATTTTTTATATTTTTTTCATATTTATCTTTATTGATTAATTTAATAAAAAAATTATATTTAAAATTCCAAATAATATGAAGGTGCTTCTCGTTGTGAATCTGAAGCCCCACGTGATATTGTGATCCTCAATGACGAAGATATCCAGGAGATGAGAATAGCCGGCAAAGTACAACTCATATATTAGTTAAGCTTGGTAGACAAGTCCTTGACGAAGCACTTGATGCGGTTGCCATCGGGGTAACAACTGACGAAATTGATCGAATTGTACACGAGGTTTGTCCTTGTTTATACATTAGGCCTGTATTGCACGTGACTGCTATCCGTCTCCTTTAAATTACCGTGGATTCCCTAAATCTGCTTGCACGTGTGAATGTTGATAATTTTCAGGTCGGTAAACGAGTGCATCTGCCACGGAATTCCTGATCTCCGACCTCTGGAGGATGGAGACATTTTGAATGGTGTTTTGTGGTGTAATAAGCAGTCGATGTGACTGTCTTCCACAGAGGATTCCACGCGGATCTGAACGAAACTGTCTTTGTGGGCAATGTAAGTCCAGAGGCAAAGAAGCTAGTTACCACCACTCACGAGTGTCTCTGGAAAGCTATCGACTTTGGTTTGGTCCTACTTATTTTAGTTCGTCCTGGAAAGCGCTACAGGGACATTGGCAATATTATTGAACGACACGCACGTGCGTCCGGTTTGTCCGTTGTTAGAACTTATATTGGTCATGGAGTACACAGGTTCGTCACTTTAAAAAATAATTTTATTTTTTTAATTTGTTATATTAATATATTATTTTTTAATTTATGTTTTGTTAGATTGTTGGTTTAATTTAGATTATTTCATACGATGCCTAATGTCCCTCACTATGCGAGTTTGTCGAGGTTTTATTGGTAGATAATAGAGCCATTGGGATTATGAAGGCGGGACACGTGTTCACTATAGAGCCTATGATTAACCAAGGTTGGGGTTGGAGTGATGGTTAGGTAGTTGGCATGATCAGTCATGGCCTGATAATTGGACTTCTGTCACTGTTGATGGGAAATTGTCCGCACAATTCGAAGAAACCCTTCTTGTCACGGAAAACGGCTGTGAAGTACTAACAGCACGTGCAAATGGACTCCCTCATTTTTCTTCTCAAATTTGAATGTTTTTTCTTATATTTTTGCTTTGAACTTTAAATATGACTAAAGTGTTGCTTCTATGTAAATATAGATGTAAATTGGGAAGATGTTGTATTCACCTGATAACAACGCACTAGTTTTAACTATTGTGACTTTCAGGATTATAATTAAAAGTTATAAACTTAGTCTGTAATCATTTGCTTCATAATCAATGATTATAGAAAAGTATCAAAGTTTGGAATCAAATAACAGGATGCTGTCTTTATCTACAATTTGTTCAAGCCACTTAACTCATTGATTTCCGAAATCTAGTAAAGTGTCTTGTACGTGAAGGAAATGCGTCGGTTATCGTGACGAACAGGACGAAACAGATGCTAAAGAGGTCGGGGTCACCTGACATCTACGTATCTTTTTAATTGGAGATTCTTGATTTAAAATAAATTATTTGTTAGCGACTGTGTTTATAAGCATTTATGAGTGCTTTCTATTTTTACTTCATTTGGGGTCATTTATTGATAATATCTCGTGTTAGATGCCAGAAGACATGTAAGATCTCATATCAGTTGTAAAGGATATTGGTCGACAAATATCTAATATGATATCTCATATTGGTCGATGGAAATCTCATTTTGTTTGACAAAAGTCTATTATAGTCAAATACAGTCCGACCCCTAAATGGGCACCAAATGCCCCAAAAACAGGGGTTCATTATTATTTCTGAAATTGAATCAATAATTAACATCAAATAATATTTTTGCCAAAATAATCAGTTATTTTAGTTTTAGAGTTTTGTCGTATATTATTTGTTAATTTTAGCCGGAAATCATACAAGTCTCGCAGCATTTTGGTGCCACATGTGAAATTTTTTCCTCCAAATTGTTTAGCAGATCCTTTGTTTCCTCTACGACATTTTCGATATTCTCCGTTTCTGAATAACCACCATAGATATTATTTTCGGACTCTTCGCACTCTACATCAATTGTTTCGTCTATAACATGATTTAGAAGTAGATCTGTTAGACAGTCTGTCGCATAAGAATCACGGTTCCTGTCGATTCTCTCCAACAATTAACAATACATGCCGCATCTATTTTCTCCCAACCTTTCGAAATTATCATCATGACGCAAGTTTATTTTGCAATAAAATGTGCAAAATCGTTTTCGACATCGTGAAAACACAAAAATTCCATTAAGAAACTTGAATAATAATTCTTAAAGGCCTTGATTATTCCCATATCCAATGGTTGTAAATAAGGCGTTGTATTTTTCGGTAAAAATAAAAATTCGATATTTGAACCTTCAAATGTTTTATGGCATTGTCAAGCAATAATAATATTTTTCTGTTGTTTTTGCGAAACAATTCATTTATTAGTGTAAGCCAACTCATAAAAGTCTTTCCAGTCATCCATGCATTTTTGAAGACGAATACAATAACCCAAAATTTTGGACATCAAATTTTTTTAGGCACCGAGGTTGTTTATACTTTCCAATAATCAATGGGTCAAGTTTTTTCCAATTAAACTGCAGCATAGAAGAACAGTGAGTCTTTCTTTTCCTTGTTTATAGCCAAAACACTGTTCGCCTTTTTCGACAAATGATTTTTGGGGAGTTCTTTTTGTAAAAAGCGCGGTTTCATCGCAATTAAATACATTTTGAGGTCCATATTTTAATACTTTCTCGTCAAATTTTTCAAAATCTTTAACGTGAGATAAATCGCATGAGGCCTTTTCTATTGACTTGAATTGAAGCTCATGTCGCAATTTAAATCTATCAAGCCACCCATTGGAGGCTTTAAAATAAGTAAATCCAATTTTTGAAGGTAACTAAGGCGATTTTTTTCAAAATAGGGCCTGAAATCGGAATTTTATCCACCCGAAGTTTTTGAAATACTTCAAAACTTGATCATCAAATTTTTATTTATCGGCTTTAAATGCCTCATAAAATTCAAAACTAGTATTGCCGCGGTGTAAGAAAGGTACAATATTTCGTTTGATTCTTGAAATAGTTCCTTTACTTGTCTTGTACTTTGTGATTAATTGCCTTTCAGATAAATTGTTCCTCATAATTTCTTTAGCAATTTTCAATTTAGTTTCGTAATCCATAACCACAACAAAATGAAAATTGAAAATAAAAAAAAAATAATTAATTTATTATAATTTTATTATCTCAAAAATTGTTAATAAATGATTTTTCGATGCCCCAAAATTTCCATAATTTTTTATTGATTTTTATTTTATTCTGCCAAAATGTTGATTTGAAAAAAGGTGCCCAAAATCGAGGGTGCCCCACCCCTGAATCTGCCCCATTTTGGGGTCGGACTGTACCTAAAGTTATGATAAAATTTCTCCGAATAGTATGTTGATGTAGAAATGAGTTTTTGTTGTAAAATATTCTACAATTAAATTTTCAATATATATTATTTTTTTATTTTTTTATTTAAAATATTTTTTTAACAATTAAACAAATGTCAGTTGAGGAAGTCTGCTGCGTGGATTGCGAACGAGTTCCCTCGGAGTATGGCTATTCCAATCTTTTGTCTTAGCCATAACCCTTCTCGTTGATCCCTTTTCTTTCTGGCAAGCAATCCTCCGAGTTCTCGCAAGAACTCAGCCGTCATTGGACCAACTGCTCCCGATGATTCGGTCGCAACAGGAGTAAATCGGTAGCGATCCCCTAGGCAAGAATATTTCTTGATTTTTAGGTTTTCCACGGTCGAAGCAGCTGCTCCAGGTGTCTGAACCGATTTAAAAATATTCGTATTATTTATTAAAATCAAAATAACTTTAAGAATACTCTGAAATAACAGTACTCTAGATCAGTGGTTCCTAGCCTTAAGGTGCTCGCGGAACCCTTTTGGATTAATTTATTTTTTGCGGAACCCTTCCAATTCAATTATTACAATTTTCACTTAAAACATAATCGTAATAACCAAAAATAATTTTAATATGAACATTGAGGTAACTTTTTACCATTGTAACGTTACAAGTTATTGTTGACAACTGTCTCCTCATATCACGGAAGTCTTGGTAGATGTATATATTGAAAACCCCGACTCGCATAAGTAAGTCGCTGGAAAAGGTAATAGTTTACGTACAGCCTTTGAGATATCAGGGTATTTTGAAATGTATGCTCTCCAAAAATTAGGTTCATTTTATAAATCTGATTTGACGTTGATTCTGATGTCAGAGCAATAAGCATATTCAATTGATGTTAGATTTGCTTGTATTACTTCACTTTGGATTTTGTACCCAATCGTCATCAAATTTATCCCGAAAATATTTCGCAGTGTCATTCAAAATTACCAAATGATCTTTAAATTTCGCGGAATCCAGGTTGGGAACCACTTCTCTAGATTGTCCACTTGGCTTCTTAACCGAGACATTAAAACTCTGTATTATCTTTTTGTCACACATGGAACTGCTATTAGTAGGGCAAATTGTTTCTAGCTATTAAAAAAATTATTATAAAAAATGTTATGGACTGTTATGCCCTTTCTTGTAGAAGTGCAGAACGATTCCCAAGACATAAGGCGATGAACGGGATTATTAAGCGAGCCCTGGAGTCTGCTGGAAACTTCTCCATACTTGAGCATGTTGGCCTGGACAGAGGGGACGAAAAACAACCGGACGAATCACAATTTTGCTATTCGTGGAGAAAAAGTCTTTGGTATGGGATGCTACGTGCGTGAACCCCCTTTTCCTATCCAATATTGGTGGTAGCGCGGTAGACACACTGTATGCCGCGGAAAAAACAATAAAAGCAAAGGAGAAAAAATATGAAGCATTGCACGATCGGTTCACGTTCTGGCCCGTCGTATTTGAGACAACATGAGGAATAGGCGGGGAATCGTTTCTCTACCTAAAGAAACTGGCACGCCTAGGTACACTAAAAAGCCACGACGCACGTGAGACAAGGTGGCTTCTCCAGTTGATCTTAGTTACGATCATGATAGGCAACGCAACGTCGATTATGTCTGGGGGTCAACTTTTGATTGATTTTTTGTTTTTGATAAATAATAAAATGAAAAAATTCTAGTTTTATAGCACTTAAATTGGCATACTAATTAGTCGTGATAAACATGATTATTGATTATTATCAAATTGCTAAGTTTCAAATTAATTAAATTAATAAAAAATATTATATTGTTTCAAGTATTATTGTAGGAGTTTTACTGTCAATTTCCACCGAATTATGTATTTAAATAATCTTTGATGTTCATATTCTCTAATATAAATCATCATTTCGGTATTCTCTCTTTGATGGGAATACTTGAAGTTTAATCACAAACATTACTTAATTCACTTTTATTATTTTTAATCACTACAGAACTTTTTTTTAATAAAGATTTATTTTTCAAAACAACAAAATATTATTTATTAACTATGGGGGAGAGCGGCTGCTTACATTACAGAGTAAGCGTTTCCACGGACAACTGCGATCCCAATTTGTTGCCTCAGCCAGACCGCTACCCGCACGTCTTTCCTACGGTGGGCCAATTTCCCTCCGATTTCCTTTAGGAAAGAGGCTGTAATACTTCCGGCCTCACCAGACGTCTCGATTGCCAAAACAACTAAAAATTAAAAATAATGAAAATGGTCATCCTTAAATAGAAAAATAAAAAATCGGATAATGTCAATGTTAAAAATAATTACATTTGTAATCAAAAATATCTTTCACCTTTTTAATAACAGCTTCCATCATTTTAATAACGGAATCTTCTTTAAATATCATCGTCAATAAAAAACAAAATAAACCAGAGTATTAGTATCCTCCTGATTATTTTGAGTCTTGGGAACATAGAGTTAAGGATCCTGTTCAGTGATCCATTACCAAAGAAATAGTTGCGGGGAAAAGTAACCCTCTGTAAAATCCTCCAGTAACACCTCAATCCTCGCAAGTTCGCCCTTTTTGCATCCATGACCACAAAGAGAATCCATTACCTTTGTTTTTCAGACGCAAGAAGAGCCTGTATGTCATGGCGAGTTCTCCATGTCCGAGGAATATTAGTACTAGTCTTCTTATTTATGCGGATGACGTAATCGTGGTGGACATATCTCTAAAATCTTCTATATCTGAAGGAAGAATCCGGGACTATGTTGACCAGATTGAGCAATGGTGCAACTTGAAAGGGTTAAAGCTCTCTGCTGAAAAATCTTGCGCACTCAGAATAAGCAATGTAAAAAAGCACCTGAAACAAGAATACACACTGGGAGTAAACAATGCACACAGTCTGCGCTACCTGGGGGTCGACTATGGACACGCAGGAGATTACATGGACGACATAAAAGGGAGGAGAAAGAGAGCCTTTCAGTCGCTTCTATGTACACGGAAGTTACACGTTAGCCGTGACACTTATCTGTTTATCTTTAAGGGAGTTATTCTTCCTAGCCTACTTTATGGATGCGAGGGTGGTTCTTCTCTCTGAAGAGGAAGAAGATCTTATCCCTCCTAGAGAAGACTAGGAGAGCTGCAATTAACCTCTCCTTAAGCAAGAAGCTGAAAGACTGTCTAAGCGAGGACGAAAACAAGCTCTTAGAACGATTAGCAGGATTGTGAAGGTTCGATCAATGTTTCAGGAGGAGATCAAAGATCTAGGACACGTATATAAATCTGGAAGAAACGTCTGAAAAAAATTAATAAAAAAGGAGGAAGGGTCCAGGTGTGGAGTCTAAGCCCTATGGTAGGACTCAGATGTAATACCCTCCAGAAAACTCCTTATCTCTTTTGTTAATAAATCGCTTTTTTGTTGTTGTAGAGCTGTATAGAAAACTTTTTTTAAAGGACTACCATCATGCAAAGTTCATGACACACCACGTGCAGCAGTGAACACAAAATCATATTTAATCAAGGTAAGATCTAGAAAATCCACAAGATAGTCCTTGGGTTTTCACTTAATTATACGGATGCGAATATGTTCCCACAATCACTTCAGTCACTAGATAAACCCATTGACCTCGGTCAGACAGACGTCATTATTGTTGACTAAACAAGACGCTCTAAATAACCGCGAATAGACCGAGAAATAAGTTAATAGTAGCAACTAATAAATGTCCCCACGCATTAGAAACAGAGTGACTTCCAAACTTAGTCCTAAACAGGACTGGAATAAACCTCCAGTCAATGCAGTTGTGGGTATTCCCCAAGGAATAATCCAATTGAGTGGGGGATAGATCAAATGATTCGTTTACATGCCACCCTCACTCTGGACACCAGATGAGAAAAGTTAACACAAGACACCTCCTTAGTAAACTGGAAAAAAGGAATTTTAAAAAAGAAGCGATACCGTCACCATGTAGCAGATGAGGGAGCAGAACCCAATGATGGTTTTTTGGGGCTTGAAATAAAATATTTATTTTAAATTTATAAAATCAGGCTTAATTTTTGTTCATTTCTTTGAGGAGTTTGACGTTCTGTTCGATTAGTTCGGGCATATCCTAAGGTTAAAATTATTTAAACTGCAAGAGGTTGATAATACATGTGAACACACTGAGATCCACATAAAGTAGCAACAATAGCACAAATTAGATTTATCGTGTATTTACGGGCTCCCAGTCCATAAAACATACTTTAGTTTATTTCTTAAAAATATTACCACGTGAGTCAAATGCAACAAATTTTATTTATTCGAATTCAAATTATTTTATTAAAAATTATTCAAATTATAATTAAAACTAATTATAAGTATCATGGCATAAATATTGCCCCCTCTAACTTGTTAGTTGTTGACCTCCTATCGTGTCCATTCAAAATGGCCTCCAATTAATTTTTCAAGTTTTGGATAATTCATCAATAAACATCACGAGATATTAGCGAAACGACATCTTTAGGTTAAAAAAGTCATCTTTTTTTAATCTTATAAAAATTGATTTTAGGGGGTCCTATGGGTAATCGGAACATTTTACCAAGGTCCTATAAACCCCATGATTTTAAGATACTAATTGACTTCGGAATAAAAATTAATTATTGTCACCAGTTGAGAACGACTCCAGGTTGAGTACAATCCATAGGACCCCTTAAAATCAATTTTTATAAGATTTAAAAAAGATGACTTTTTTACCTATAGATGTCAAAACACATTGTAAAATATCTCGTGATGTTTATTGATGAACTTATCCAAAACCTGAAAAATTTATCGGAGGCCATTTTGAATGGGAACCCCTCCTATGTATATGCCTTTGAACTACTTTTCTTGATAGAATTCGTCTGTCAGCTAGATGAAGCTGTGTGATAAGACAGATCGCTTCCAGAGATCCACTTCCATGTTGAGTCCTGGTAATCCAGGGCGAGCAAAGATCTCTAACTTTTCTTATACCAATCGCTAAGGAATTGAACACATAACACCAACATAACAGTTCTTTGCATGAAGGACTGTGATCTTCCTTAAAGCTTACTAAGGATTACTGGAAGAGTCATCCCAGTGAGCAATCAATGCCCTTCGAGGCAGGACCCGTGTTATTTCATAAAATTTTTCCAAGATAACCCGCTATTCTTCGTGGACTAAAGGAAGAAGAATAAAACGTATAGTTTTTACAGTTGAGGGAACCTTCAAGAATTGATCCCGAATTCGATATGTATCAGTTACCCTCTAAGGATTACCAAAACACATAGCTGGTAAACCATATGACTCTGCCTCAAAAGTGAATGAACAGTAAATTTATCAGTTAATCAGTCTTAGTGACTCAATGTCTTCTAATTCGTCGCATTGACTTGATACACGACACAATTCGCCATGATCATGTCTGTTCAGTTCGCTCTACTTGGAGACAATCCAACCTATGTAAGAGGATCATATCACAGCTCCTTCAATGCTTACTATTCATTCTCACGTGTCTTTGCTTACGATTTTATCCTCTTGCATTCTAGACTGTACAAGAGGATAGAGTCTATGAACACGGTCTCAAAAGTTATCTTAAGCACAGTTGCTTGTACGTATACGAGGATATCTCTATACACGTCAAGCTGTATCAAGTACCCCTTTTGAATTTACTAACGATAGTCCCACGTCATCTCATAGAGGAATAACAAAACTTAGCACCAATGCTTTATCCCCAATTTGTTTGCGTTGGCAATATTTTGTTACTTCGAGAGCGCCTTGTCTAATTGAACCCTCTGCCCATATGGCATCTCCGGGGTCTGCTTCCTATACTCCAGTGTCAGGCTCTCTAGGGTCCGCTTTAATACAATGGTGGTAGATAGGCCTGGAGTTTCCTATCTACCCCAACTGCTTCAGATAACCTTTGTGGTACTCTGTTGCAATTCCTTCCCACGTCATTACTATTGAAATAACGAGGACCTTGCAACCAAGCATCTGCCACATCTCGCTAGCAAACAAGTCATATTTCTTTTTTTTCCACCTCCACAGTCTGCAAAAAGTCTTGAGACGTAATGCCAACCTCTATGATAAGGACTTGACCAGACTCCTTATCGTGTACCACAATGTCCGGTTTATTGTGCTTGACTAGCACCGAGATACGGATAACACTGTCTACCATAATTTGGACTCTGGTGTTCTCTACTACAGATTGCACCTTATGAATCCGCAACTTTCTGGCGTGGCGAATACCATACTTATTGCATAGTAGAAGATGAAGACTCCTTACTACCTCGTTATGCCTCCACACATAGTCGCGGCAGAGCATGGATCCGCACCAAGTGGCTAAATGATCAACCGACATGCTCCTTGACTTACAGTGGGGACATGTATTTGTTGATCGACCACAAAAAATATTGCGGTCTTGCATATACGTGTACATCGCCTCCGATCGAGGTGAGTTGTCACCGTATTTTAGCCATATTGTCGACGACTTAAGGTCGACATGTGGGTTGTCCAATACTCTGAAGAGGACCTTATGAAGGCTTTTTAAGTTGATCTTTTCCATCAAATTATTATATTGTAATTCGATAATATATTAATAAATAAATATTTTATATTAAAAATAATAATAAAATAATTAAATTTATCAATTTTGATAAAAAAATTAAAAATTATCACAAAGATAAAGATGAGCCTTGTTAACGACACTAAAAGTATAAAGGCAATAATATTAAACATAATCGGTCCCTCACTATATCTAATACTTCAATCAACACTGATTTATCATAAAAAGACCAGAAAATGCCAGTTCTACAAAAAGTTAGCAAATTCATCAATTTAGACCGAAAATCACTCTAATCTCAACAATTTACTCAATTTGGATGATTTTTCTTATAATTAGCACCGTAGTTCAGTCTCTGCACGACATCTCGATATCTCATGTCATCAGATGTATTGTCTACTCATTGTCAATTATAATTTTATTACATTTTATTATTTATGAAAGGTTAACACTCTTAATTAAACGTTTTTCTCAATTTTAGACTTTTCGGTTATAAGTCAGAAATTATATTGATCACCACCATTCCAATTCTCCTAAATTCCGCCAGTCATCTCCAATGACTCAAACTGGCCCCACGTGTAACTTTGTGGCTGATTTGTAGCCTCGTGGAAAGTCTTATCCAATTGATAATCATCATAATTTTTATCATTAAAAAATTACGGAATTTAAACGTATTTTTATTAAATTTAAATTAATATTAAATTAAAATTATAATTTAAAATAAATAGGATGATCAAATTCCTCTTGTCTCGGAAAATTCAGAAGAAATGAGGTCAGTTTTTTGGCACGTAAAAATAATATGGAAATATATGTGGCCGAGAAAAAGGCCTTTACTCCAATTTAACATTCTGCTGTCATTTCTAATTTTCATTTCTGGTCGTGGAGTGAATCTGTTGATTCCAATTTACGTGAAAAAACTCAGTTTTCAATTTCATCAATTTTAGTTGATTCTGTTACCCAAACGAACACACGTGTTCTCACTGTTTTTCCGTGGAAGGATATTTTACTTTTCGGACTTTTTTCCTTCCTTTCCGGCATCGGGGGAATTCTTGCGTGCCTGAAAAGCCTCCTGTGGATTCCCGTTGAGCAAAATATGACCAAGAATTTGATGGCTAAGCTGTACGGGCATTTGCTTAGCCTTTCGTTCGATTGGCACGTGAAAAAGAAAACGGGGGAGATTTTGCGGATCATCGAGCGGGGGAAGGAAAGCCTAAAATACGTGATTGAGTAAAATTAGGAATTTTATATCCCAGATACATGATCTTCCGCATCCTTCCGACAATCGCGGACACCGTGATTGCCGTGGTTTACCTTTCTACCACTTTCAGCTGGATTTTCGGGGTCATTATTTTGGTCACAATAATTTTATACTTTGGTTTTTTTCCTTCTCACTTCAGCTGCCACCATCGGCATCTCCCAACTCCGCATAAATTATCGACGGGAGATGAATAATTATGCAAACGACATGAATGCCAGAGCTGTGGATGTCTTCATGAACTTTGAGACCGTTTACTGTTTGCTTAGTTTTTAGGTAAAAAGCTTCGCTAACGAAGACTACGAGACCGGCCTTTACAAAGATAAAATCAAGCTCTTCCAGAAATGGGAATGGAAGGTCCTCATAAGTCTGGAAGTGCTGAATATCACACAAAGTGGACTATTTGTCGTGGGGACCGTCACAAGTCTCTTGGTTATGGCCTACAAGATCTTTAAACAACCTATGTCTTACACAGCGGGGGACTTCGCTCTTCTTTTCACTTATTTTCGGCAAATACAAGTTCCTCTGAGCTTTCTGGGGACAATATACAGGTTTCAGATCTTTAATATCCCCCAGAATGATTATACAGGCTTTTGTAGATATGGAGAAAGTCTTCGACCTCATGGAGCTGGAACCCGAGGAATCCAAAGCTCCACTAGGCGATTTGTCTATTAAAAAGGGGGTCGTGGAGTTTCAGAATGTCTCCTACGCTCATGAAAACCAGTTTTAGGAAGTTTGGCGAAGTTTAGAAAGTTCGGTTCCCTCAAAAACATCACACTGACTATGGAACCGGGAAAAGTAGTGGCCTTGGTTGGAGAAACCGGCTCTGGCAAATCGACTCTTATTCGACTTCTTCTAAGGTTTTTCAAGCCGGACTCCGGGATGATACTTATCGACGGAATGGATATCTCGAAAGTACTCCCATTTTGAGAATTACAGGTCTCTCTGAACAGCCTCCGCAGGGGAATAAACACGGTAAGCCAGGATCCCTCCCTATTCAACGACACTATCAGGTTCTGGTGTTTCATGAATTCAGTTTTAACGTAAAATACGGAAACCCGGCGTGCTATGACGAAGAAATTGTTGAAGCTTGCAAAATGGCTGAGATTATCGATTTCATAAACACGTTGGTGGAGGGTAGTCTTAGAGCTAATTCCAGGCTGCAGCTCCTTCGTGGGAGAACGAGGTCTAAAGCTTAGTGGGGGAGAGAAGCAGAGACTAGCGATCGCTCGCTCTCTTATAAAGAAGGGGAACATTATTATCTTCGATGAGGTTCTCATTTCACTCAGTGAAGGCTTCTTCTTCCCTGGACAACGTCACTGAGAAGAAGATTTTTGATAATTTAAGAAGATCCTTCAAAGATTGTTCTCAGTTGATAATCGCTCACAGACTCACAACCATAGAACTCGCGGATGAGATCATTGTTTTTGACAAGGGGGCCATTGTGGAACGGGGGAGGTATGCTGACTTTTAAATGAAGACATTCTGAATTGCTGGAAAATAGGGGGCATTATTACTCACTGTGGACTACTCAGGAAAAACTAAAGCCAGTTTTCGTGTTGACGTTGATTACATTAACCTTGAATTATATTTTTGTGTTTTAATTTGTTTTGCTTTCAAGCTTTATTTTATAGCCATATAACCGTCCTACCCACGTGGAGCTTTTTCTAACATGGATAACCAATTCTTACCTATTTTACTGTTGTTGTAACGATAAATTCCTTAGTCAACAAATTTTCAGTTATAATTTACGAATGAGCATGTGTTATTATTAAGAATCCCAAGACCACCAAGAATGGTTAAAAGTGACCTCCAATAATTTTCGAGATCTCCCTGTGGGATCTTTAAGTGTTCTATCTGTTGAATAGTAGAGCCTCCGTGAATGCCTACAAGGAACGTGTTATCAAACTACATTTTCGAAAAGAAGGTCTTTCAAGGTAATGTTACAATTATTCTTAATTCTCACGTGGTTTATATTTTATTTCGGTCAGTTATGGATTTCCGGGTTTAATTAATGGGTTGACCTATAATTGCAGAAGGAGCATTATGAGGAACATTGATTGCAAAGCTGTTATTGAGGTGATAAGGATATATTATTATTAAGCACACCGCAAAACAACGTTAGTAAAGTTATCTCGCTTGTGCCACCCTTTCCTCGATGCGTTTCGTTAATCGCTTCCAGTTCCCTCTGTCCCACGATAGGTCCCTCAGGTGCTCAAGATCATCTGCCGACGTCAACCCTTTCCCAATCGAAGTTAGGTCTTGATGTAGAAGGGTTGGTAGAGTAATTCGTGGTCTTCCCCGGAAAGTCGATCCCGGATGAGGAGCATGGTGTTCCATCGCAGATTAGTGGGAGTATTCCTGTCCATTCTTAAGGATGTGACCAAATAGCCCCATCTGTTACTTCTTATTTCTCCGTCCAATGGATGGATATAGTAATGGGAATAGAGGTATTTGTTTGAGATGTGCTTTGGCCAGGAAATTCTTAGAATGTATATGAGCTGCATTTAATGAAAGGAGATCAGACTTTCCATTTCAGGCATTGTGAGTGCCCAGGTAGAAGAGTTGTACAGTAAAACCGGTTTTACGAACATATTTTATATTTTGATATTTAAATAGGCAGAAATTTGTTTACCTCGTAACCATACGTTGTTTAGTTTTTTAAGAGCGAAAGCTGCTAGTGATTTTCTTCGTAGTATGTCTTCTGTATCTCCTAAGAGAGTGGCAAGTTTCTTCGTATGCCTCCATTTTTTCGTGCCGTTGTTCGCATCGCCTTAGTATATTCTGTTTTCTCGGTGTTAATTTTTAGGAATGATTTTTCAATTGGTGGTCTGTTTCCGTGAGATCTATGTTATCTGCGAAGATGACTTCCGTTATATGTCTGGGGATATTATTCCTGGCATCTCGTAGGTTCGCCTCCAGATATGCGATGAATAAGACCGGGGATAGGGCGTCTCCTTGGGGGCCCTTGTTTGTTCTGAATACTCTGGATTTCTGATTTCCGAGCTGGATAAATAGTTGATGGAGGAGAGTAGATAACGAATTATTCTGATGCAATCTTCCTCGAGTAGTGGTGTTAATATTTTTATCATCTTGACTCTGCTGATTGAGTCAAATTCCTTAGATAGGTCGATTCCCATTATGTAATACTCCTCTTTATATTTTTGGTATGAAGCACACATCCATCTGTGGCTCCAAACGGCATTGGAAGTTGATCTTCCAGAGACAAACCCACTTTGGCTATCTCGATAAATCCACGTAGTGGGGCTTTTATTCTTTTGCACATTGAGTTGAGTAGTATGATTGGTCTTAAACTGTTTAGCTTTCTATTTTCTAAAGGGATTAATTTTCCATTCCGATGTTAATTCTGGAGTGTTCCTTAAAAGTTTTGTTCAGAATATGAGTAATGAGTTTTTGAAACTCTTTAGGAGCGTATTTTATGAGCTCTGCATTAACATTATCTGGGCCTGGGGTTTTTGAGTTGTTTAGTCTGGTCATAGCCTTTTTAACTTCCGTTAAAGTTATTTCTGGTGATAGCTTTCTGGGACTCCATCAAACAGATAAGCGTTTCTTCGTTTTCAAAATTGAAATATTTTTCGAAGTGATCAGCTATGGTGTCTGTGCGTTCCTGGTTGTTGTAAATGGTTCTCCCAGTTCATCATGAACTGTTAGATTTTCAGATTTCTTCTTTCGCGCTTCTTTACAGACGCATACATTTGCGCTTCGTGTTTGTACTTTCCTATTTCATTGCAAGGTTTTGTAGCTCTGTTTCGTGGTTTATCTGACATTTTTTCTTGATTTTGTTTCTTTGGATTTTGAACTCAGTTGCTTTCACTTGGTTCTGGGTGTTCATGCATTTGATACGTAGATCCTTTTGTACATGGGAGAGGTGATCTATTTGTGGGTCGTGTATTCCTTTGAAAGTTTTGGGAATTGTCCAATCGTGTGATTAGCCACTGATTTTATTTGTTTACGAGTTTATTCCATAAACTTCCAGCAGGTAGATTGAGATTGATTGGTTCTATGGTTTGTAATATTTTAGCTGAATAGTTATTTCTGTGGACAAGATCGTTTTTAACTTCTCTGTGTCTGTTTTTGACTCTTATTCAAAAATGTTTTCTTTAGGAGAAGTTTGATTACCAATAGTTTATGGTCACTCGATGTTAGCGTTCCTCCATATGTTCGGGTATCTGAGAGTAAAACTTTCTGTGATTGTCGACACAGAATGTAGTCAATTTGGTTATATATTTTGATTACATGTCCATCTGAGTCTCGGCGTTCTCCAGTCCAGGTCGTGATATGGCTTGCAGCGTGCTGGAATGCTGTGTTGCAAATGAATAATTGTTTTATTAATCGCCAAGTTGGCCATAGTTGCTCCAGACATGTTCTTTCCGACCTTTCCCATGGGTACCCATGAAGCTCAGTTTTTGGGTCCCTTTTTCAAACTTCGCGTTCCAATCTCCACTTATGTAAAGTAGATAGCTCGTGGATATTTCCAAAAGGGTTGTGGATAATAATAATAAAGCCTTTTCACGAGAGCCATAGTATTTATAGCTCCGCATAGGCAGGACACACACTTTATTTAAGTAAAGAACAGTTAATTTTAACTAATCGTAGAACCAAGGAATGATCTTGACTTCTTTTTTTCTTTTTCTTGTGTGAGTGTCCTTTCTAGACAATCCAGTTCCGCAGTGAGTATTCAATGATGACGGCGTCACTCGTCAAACCATTTCTGCATCGTAGATGCGTGGAACCTTCCACCAGGTGAACAGCAGCGAGATTCGAACCCGTAGCCTAAGCCACTTAAGCCCGACACCTAACCACTAAGCCACCCGGGTTGTAGATAGTGAACTGTAAAAGTCATCCAGTTCCGTTGGGTTTTTAGAGAATTTTGGAGATGTAGGTGATATACATTTATAATTGTAGAGTTAGATCCAGTTTCCAATTGAATTACGAAAATTTTGTCATTCACTTTCCATATTCTTTTTATATACTCCCGGAGTCTGATATCCACCGCAAAGCTCATTCCGTATTGGTGACAGTCCAAATGAAGCAAACTAAGGTCGTGGTACATTTTGTTCGTTAAGTCCTTCTTTGACTTTATATAGGAGTGATTATAGATCTTGGACTTGGTATGGGAAGATTATCATCGTAAAATTGTTTTTAATATTTAAAATATAAAAAAAATTGAATCAACTTAATGATTTAAATATAACAGATGAAATCGCAATCAAAACTGATATTTATGATCCTGGTGGTCGTTCATGGAATAAGGGAGTATCAGAGATGAACAAGTCCTCCATGGACGGGTTAGCTTTAACAAAACTTAAATGTTAGTCGTATTAATTGGAGATATTGGGTTAATCCCGATCTCCTTCAACCATTGAAGCGATTAAAAGAATGGGTAAATGAGCCATCAGTGAAAGTGGGAATACAATCATGATCCGACTCAGAGACCTCCGTGAACGGAGATGATTTTTTCAGCTTCTTGGAACCCCGTGGCAATGCTCACTAGAACCTTTTGTTCATAATGTGTTTTTTAATTTACATAAACCAAGAATCTAAAACCTACGAATGAGGAAACTCTTTTTTTGGCAATTGAGAGAGAATGTTAACTGTGAATCGACTGCGGCTCGAAAGCGACGATAGGTATGCCGGATGGGCGATCTCTAAAGCCGATCTTAGGCTAACTCTTCCGAGAGTTAAAAAATTACTCCCGGGTTATCACACAAGCATATGTCTGTAACGCGAAAATACAGAGTCTGTATGATCCGAAAGGGTCACAGAGCGATAATGAAAAGGCAACTGAAAAAGGCCAAGATCAACTTATGGCTGCACCTTTTTCTTAATATAATGGTGATGCTTGGTCTTTAAATAAATTATTTATTAGAGACTTGAATTTATTTATTTAATAATCCTGGATGTAGATTAAAAGTTGTGGTATATTTAGTTAACCTGGTCGAATTGATACGCATCTTTTTGAGCCTCCATTGTGAAACCCCTAAATTGGAGTAAAAAAGAGAGGTCCTTTTTGGCTGTTGACGAGGATCTAGGAGTCTCTTGAGATAAATAGATCACGACACCTCTTAGAATTTAAAGAAGGTGAATTCCTTCTATCAGGTAGGTATCTTTAAACATAAGGTTTTATACAACGATTTCTGAAGTACTTGATGGCGATGTGACTCCTAAAAAGATCAGTAAGAGACGGTGAAGACCCAACGGTTCCAGAGATGATGGGAATCCAGCCTTTCAAGAGAGCGCTTATAACTCCTATTGATGGCGGCATGCTCAGAAAATCAAATTTTTAACAAATTAAAATTGTTAATTTACTTTGATATTTATTGATTAAATGAAATTAACGCTGATGATCACGACTCTAATGTCCTGGAAGACTCATCATGTCATTCCAGGCTTTAAGCACGTGGGATTATTACTCAGAAAATATCAAGACTTTCAACACAAATGATATATGTCGAGATCCACAATCGTTACCTTGCCAGGGTCTTTATCACTTGACTTTGATTGGATTTGAATTATAAAGCAAATGGGAGCTTGAATGGTCATGCAGTTTCCTCTGACACGCTCTCGAAGACATCCATCCCATGTGGATCCTTGGTGGCCCTTTGGATCATTGAGCGGCGCTAATCAGAAAGCATATTCGAGGCGTGCCTTTGAACAAAAAGAGCGCCCTGAGAGAATTGGGAATGCAAGAAGACTTGCATGCCTCAAAGGAGCTAGCTGCCATTCAGCAAGTGCCTGGCTAAATGCCTACCCTTGTGCCGAGATTGGCCACTTTCTGGACGTTTCTCTACCGATGTACATCTCACACTTAAACAGTCTTCTGGTAAACGAGAAAAATTGTGGCGCTACTTCAAAAAAATTCCACTTGGTAGGATTTCTCTTGCTTTCTTGTGTTCCTGATCTTTTCTTGATCACTTAGATTGGGGTCCTGTGATCTACCCGTTTAGTGTCTGGATGGTAAGAAAAAAATCATTTCCTCTCCTTTACTCTACTGAGGGGTTCACACAATTGCAAGGGACTTTTCCTCCATTTCCGTTGGTTCTGGATTGCCTAGAAGACTCCCAAGATTCACAAAATTTCTGACGGATTGCATTCTTCTACAAATGAAGCATCATTCATGAAATTAAAGGAGTTTCTCAATCAAACCTCTAAGAGTTCAAATTCTCTACAACAAATGACGGAAGAAGGGCTAATCTCTCGTAACAAGCTATGTAGCTAATCTCTCGTACTCATTTAAACTTCTCTCTGGAGAGTTCGTCCCTTTTGACTTTAAGCGAATGATTGAATCAAATATTTTGTCTTCGTGAAATCCATGAGTAAATAGATGAGTAAGAATCCCAGAGGTGGTCACAGATGTTTCGCAGAAGGATGATGTTGTTAGGAGTTCAACGGTAGAACATAAACCGCATATAAAATCCCATGATTTGATCGAAAATTCATAGCGAAATCTTCACAAAATTAAATTTTGGGGATGTAAACAATTCTAAAAAGTGATTTATTGACAAAAATCGATCCAATCAGCACTCATACGTTCTAGAAGGGCTGTTGCGTAAGTTTATGCATAAGAGATCAGAAATGAAATACTTGAACTCGCAAACTAACTGAATTAAAGACTTGGTACATTTTTGATCACAAATCGGACTCGTGTAAGCATGCACGTGAACGGCATTTTCCAATCATTAATTTACAATCACACTCAACAAATAGATCTCTCAAGATTAGCTTTACGCATATAATTGGTCTGAAGATGATTGAGGTGGTGATGTACTTCTGAAAGTCTACTCAGTTTCATGGTGGATTAAAGCCCTTATCTTCATTCCCGTGAGTATGGTCAAGATGACAAACTCAGGAAACATTAGATTCTGACATACTCGGAAGCAAGTAGAGTTAGGGTTCGAATCACGTCCAGTCCAAAAATAAAAAAGCTTTGACGTTTCAGAGGCTACAAATAACTGACACGTGGATTGAAATCGCTTAATAAATTTTATTAATTACTAGTAACTCTCAATTTATATTAATTTTTGTGTGCATGCATGTGAATGTAAGAATTTGGTTTGCGGCTTTTTATTTCAACCACAATTTTAAGTGCAGTGTTATAAGTGCTAGGCAAAATTCAGATGTTTCTCGATTCGAATCTCGCTGATGCCCATACCGGCTGGAGGTTCTATCTGCAATGCTGTTTGGCTTGAGGAGTGACGCCGTCATCAGTGTTTCCTCTCCACGGAACCTGATTTACAAGGACTCAGGTGTAACTAAAAAAGAAGTTAACAATCCTTAGCCCCTTTGATTAGCTAACGTAGCTCTTGTTTACTCTAATCAAGTGTATCCTTCATATGCGGGGCTATAAGTTAATAGTCTCCTGTTGAACTATGATTCTGGGAGGGTCGGAGGTGAAAAAGCCTATCATGGTCAGGTCACCTTGGACTTTCAGGTTCACTCTCATTACATGTCCAACGAATCTCTATCGAGTTTCCTTGATTATAGCTTTTCTTAGTGGATAAAATTCATGTCAATCTTTCTTGTTTACTTGGTTATACCAGAAGAATATACCAGCTCTAACCGAAAGGCACCTTTGGGAGATCTTTAGTATGGTTACTTTACTACAAATGTAAATGTTTGTCTTGTAATCGTTAATATTATAATAGCCCTTCCACCGAGGAGTAGTGATGTTTCCATTACTCATCTCAGCTTAGAGCGAACTCCCTTTAGAAATAAAGAACAGTTATGAAAAAATTCAAAACATTAATCAAAGACTTGAAAGGGTTCTTGACTTTTTGTTCTTTTCTTTTTGCTTGCGTGTGAGTCCCTGAGACAATCGGTTCCGCAATGATGAATCACTGATGACGACGTCACTCGTAATACCAGAAATTAGAGTACTAAACCGTATAGGATCGCTTATTGCAAGAAGGAAAAAAATAAGGAGCTAACTGTTTGAGCGCATTTTTTTACAAATAGTCAAAGAAATGCATTTTCACTTCTGAGAGCGGCCAGCCTTAACTAAAAGGGACTTCTAGTATAATTGTTTGTGTTTGATGAATACACTATTTAGTTAATTGTAACTATTGAACTCCACAGACATAATTATGGTGCCTTGTCTCTCATGATAGTATGGAGATTAACTAGAGAAGTTTCTGTAGCGTCCTTATTAAATTACGCGCAACCAGACGTTCCAGTTTTGTAACGTCCTAACAAATCAATTATAATGAGTCAAATTCGAAGACATTATAACATGATTACTCGCCAGTTTAACAGTTAAAGAAAACATATCAATGATATTAACCAAATTCATGGTCATGTTAACCAACAATGTCGATTGAAGTTCGATCTCTTCTAACTTTCTAACTTACTTGTCAACGTGGTCCCTAAAGTCGAATTGATTCATAAAATCTCATCTTGACATTGATAAAAAATCAAAAATTTGAAGGTTTCATTCTTTTTTCCTTTTCCTTTATTCCTCATTCTAGTAAAGTGGCCTCATGTGATCAACCCACTTCTAGTGACGACCAGTCCCAGGATGGCCCGAAAAGGAATTATTTGCTCTCCCCTCTCCAATTGGAGAATTTTCCATAGTTGAACGGATGATATACTTTCCGCTAGTTCTGTATGGACTATTGAAAAGCCTCAATGCTTTTGTGACGACGTTGTTAACTATTAACTTCTTGCTTAGTGTATTCGTGGTTAAAAATTAAATTATTAAAATTTACACCTTCACGACATATAATAAAGGATGTTGATTCCAGAAATATAAAATATATCGTCCAAATGACACGTAGATACACCCGAAGCGTTGGTAGTATAAAAATCAATTTCACTCCATTCATGGTTTTCCTGCCAATAATAGACTATAACCGACTATTATTAAACCTTCAGACTTCAATCGATATCAGATTTTTGAAGACCAATAATAGATTTTCGGATTTTTAAGCTTAGAGCCATTTTTCAATGTGATCTAATCATATTCCATTTGCTAACCAGCGGTTTGCCTTCCACAACCTGCTAGCTTTTGCAGAGGGCTTTATCTTATTCACTACTATTTTGCTTCATATTTATTTAAGGATTTTCTTCGCAGTTCAGAGGGGGAATATTAACCCAGTTAGGCTGAGGCCCCTATCTTTAATTTTTTTGTTTTTAAAACCAAAATTGTTCCATTTACAGATATTTGGGATTAATACATATTCTACTTTGGATGAGTTCAAGGTTTCGTAGGCTCTGGGACCGGTGAGCCAAGACCATAGAGATGGAAAGCGCCCTGACGGCATCACGGTCTTCCCTTTCTCTCAAAGAAAATGACTGATCCAAGGCGTGCACATTCATAGTTATCGGATTTGCGTCGAAAGCTGGGGAAGCTCCACGAGGATTTGAAAACTTTAAATAAGAACATACGACAGCCTTTCCAGCATATCCCACGAGCAGCCTGTTGTCGTCAAAAAGATTGGAGTCTTCGGCTCAAAAACAAACTCATTCTTGAGATCGCTGGTGTCGAAGTTTTTCAAAGTTACTGGGGATTATCGCTAAATGGAATTCTCTGGCAGTTAACAAGGGTACCAGCCATTCACTCTCTCCTTTGGAAACTGTCATAGTCCTATCAACTCCTAATCTTGTTAACTTTAATAAAATTGTTTGATAATTCCAAGGTTATTTGACCGCATTATTACAATCATCGATTGGTACAACGAAGAGACGATTTAGAACACACATAATGCCATTTATATTTCATGTTGTGAAAGTGAATTTTCACTCTCTTCTAAGTCAGGATCCAGTATTTACCCTGATTTGATAGAAATTCGATATGTCCAATTGAGTGGCACGTGCATGTCGTCTCCAGAAAATTTCAATACTTTGATTTAATTGTTGCATTACAGTTGGAGTGGAGCACAAATATGTGGCTGCAGTAGGATTACTTTACGAGTTCACTAGAGCATGTATATGAAGTCCCTCGATATTGGGGACGTAGGCAAATACAATTTTAATTGTAATTTGACTAATGCTGATTCTAATTGTCCCTTGTAGGGGCGTCCCGAGTATAAAGCTGGAAGGAACAGATACTACACTTTGATCTTAGCCAAAAGTCCGAGAAGCTAATTACTATAAAATCTAAAAAAGGCCAAAATATGATTTGACGTTGACGGTGGGATATTCACGCATACTAAGAAAGAAGTGAAGGCCGGTTAATTGAGTGAACCTGGAGATCTCAGAGTCGAGTAAACTCAAGGTTCTTCTAAAGCGACCAGTACCTTGGAAAAATTAACTGACAATTTTAGCCGCAGAACTCAATTGCTTTTACCGCTGTTCGGTTAAGCAGATCAGTTCTGTAGCCAGAAAAATGTCCCCTTCGAGGATAAATGGTTTTTCCAGCCAGTCTCTGTTTAGTCCTGAAGTTTAAGAGCACATGACAGCTCGCTGAGAAGATCGGATAAATTTCTGGAATGGGTAAAGGATAAGCGTGAACAAAGCAAATTTCTAAGCACTTTCAAATAATTGTCAAAAATGTACTAAAATCTATTCAAATTCGTCATTTATCAGTTTTATTGAATTTTTGTGCCTAATTAGAGAAATGGGGATTTCGTTGTTAATCGATAAATATGCGTCTTATATATCTCTCCCAGATATTGCTTTATTTTCTCAAAGTTCTTGCAGCTTGATTGGGTAAAAAAATCAATTTCACGGACAATTTCATCCCTCACGATATTAAATCATTTTTCGTCCTCTAAATCTTAAAATCCATAAGAATGTGTGATTTTTGCTTAAATACATTTACTCAGTCTTTTAATTTAAAGGCAGAGTTTGTTTGAATTTCTCAACTCCCTTTGAAGTCTCTGGAGTGGAGGAGAAATAAAGGAGTCGTCAACGAAATCAGGAATGCGATTGTGGTGCGACCCAGAGACCCCGATAACTTAGATGGTTTTCACAGCGCCTCGTTGTGGCCGCCGTCAGTAGCGATGTCCAATGCTTCTTGAAAAATGGAGTGTGACTTGTTAATTATGTCTTTATTTCCGTTTCCGCTTAAAGAATAACCATTCATCGGCGTTTTTCCTTTACTAACGGTTTATCCGCGCAGACGTAATCGAGTATAATAATCGGATAACACAATACTAACCCTTATAAAGTAACTGATTCAGTCTAAGATTGATCCCCATGTTACTGAGAAGACGTTTGGGTTTATGTAGGCGAAAGTGATCACCCTTGGAATGATTTGATTCGTGTAAGTCTCTGCGACATATAAATGATAGAATGTTTAAGGACGCTCAATAGATATCTCGGTTTTAGGTGGACTGACGCTAAGGACATTTAGCAACTCAGAAATAGGCACCTCGGTTTGTATAACCTGAAGGATGAACTCCTTTCGGCTTGGGTATGTTAAGGGATATGGAAAATAGTCCCTGGCTTCAGTTTCTATTGAATCTTATAGCCTAAGCAGATTACGCAACGTGTGGGTCACAACGGACTTGAAATTCTATACACAAAGTGGATTATGTAATATTGAAAGAAATTGAAGATACTTTAGCTTGGTTTTCCATTTATGGCGAATTTTCAAGCCAATTAATGCGATTTAAACTTGCAGTAAAATCCCCTTTAAACTGAATGAGGTCAAGGACATTGCTTTAATGAGTGTGTACGGTAAATTTAATCTGCTTTAGTTTGAGATTATGTTTTATGTAATTCGCTTACAGGGGATTGAATAACAGATATGATTTTTCTAGTCTTTGTCTTAGGTCCGTTTCGAAAATCACTTGAAAGGGAAGAGATCACTTTGAAAGTCACTTGACAATCTGTCGTCGTAACTTCAACGAGCTGTAAGACGATCGATTTCATGCACACATTAAAGTGGTACTTGAGAGCTGTTCTTATGGTAAAGTGCTATTGTGCCATATTTCGATGTTATCCTTTATTTAATCACTAAATTCCAGGTGGGTTCTTAGGAAAAAATAGAAGCTAACGACCGCTCTATAGGATCCCTGGAAACTGTGTCCACTGTACAAGTAGTTATCCTTTATATGATGACTAAAGATTCACGTGGGTACATAGTTGGGGGAGATAGATGATCACCCTAGTATACTACCAACCGTTATTAAAGATCTCTGGAAATTGTGTCCTCTGTTTGCCCAGTTATCCCTTATGCAATGACTGAAGAACCACGTGCCACTTAGTTGGGAGAGATAGATCTCTGTAGACACTGATCCCTGAAGAGACCCAATAGTCAAATATTCCAGGGAAGTCGTGAGTACAATGGGAACCCAATGCAGGGTCAAATGTATAATATCAAGATCTACTACGAGGACACGTCCAAAGAAAATTTAAATTATCAACTAAGCTGATTAAAATTTATAGTGTTAATGAATGACAGACATAATATTAATTATTGATTTGCTAACCTCAAATAGTAATCAAAGCACTTTAATTTGATGTGCTTCACTAATAAGCTGTCCCACTGGGAGATCGATTATGCTGTTGACCTTTCTTAGGGAAATGTTGACTTTTATTATTCTCGAGAATTTTAGTTCACATTAAACATAATTTGACCCAAATTTGAATTGTATGGTGAATGATGCTTTTTAGGAAATTTAACGATTATAAAATCAATTAAACTGATGGATCAAAGATGACGTCATCAACCTCACTGACAGGAAATATTGATTAAAGGTATTCACAATAATTACAGAATATTGATTCACTAATTGTGGTCACAATTGACAGACGGATTATCCGATCAAATAATCGATTCAAATATAGGATTACTGAAATCCCCATTTTACACAAAATGGAAATTAGCTCTACCGACTGCCACGTCATCTGCGGTTGTTTGGGGACGGACTGAGATATAGAATGTGTGGTTTTATTTATCTCAGTTTTATATCCTGACGACGCTAATGGCTTATTAAAGTGCTTAAAAATCATTTAAATGAATCCCAGACAACAATGGACCTCATAAAGTGCCAGTGACGACAATTACAACAATACATCGATTATTATTAATTGACCGACAAAAATACAGGACACACGTGGCCCATATTGGATCGCTTCAGTCCCAGCAGGATGGCACAGCTGAAGGAGATTATAATTTTGAAATTGGGAGATATTATCGATATTTGTATAATTGGGAATAAACTGACCTAATTAGTTATTCTGATTCCCAGTGTTCACTAAAGGTGTCATCGATTGAGTCATGTCTTGATTATCATCACGACTGTGACTCAATGAAAATTACTAAAATTGACATAAATCGATTTTGCTGGACGCAAATATTTTACATTTATAACCCAATCTGCGGTGAATTAGCAATAATAAGGATTTTTGATTTAAACTTGGTTTGTGTTACTAATGCGGTATACTGCAGCGATAGCTTTACATAATTACTCAGATTAGCGCATAATGTGATTATATAAAGCTTGTGCTGTATTCCATTACATCTGTGCCCTTTTATGCTGTAAGTCTTTCTTTGATCGATTTTCAATCACTTAACACGCACGAATGGTTATTTTGTTAAATTTTCCTTTAATCGTATCTACGTGCTGTGAATTCCGTTATCAAGTTAAACCCGCATATTAACTTAGTTCCAGTCCATTTGCATATCTATTAGCATATTGTCCCCTTTCGTAAGTCTATCTGTTTTGGTATTCGCTGTCCCTTTGCTGGCATAGACACGCAGTGGGCCTTAACTTGACTATAAGTGCAATCGATTTGAGAATCGATTATTGCTAGTCTGCTTAAATATTTAGGACACTTACATATTTAGATCGTAATGACCGAATTAGAAGAGACTAATAAATCCAGAAAGTTGGCCAACGGGAGAGACCCCAAAAAGGGGGACTCTGGAAAGCCAAGGAGAGCCAATACCCAGTTAATCGAGAACATTCGGGTTGAACAGCTAATTGAAGGTTTTAATCCTTAAGTTTTTAATTTCTTTATTACGATAATCTCATAATCCATTTTAGGTATTATGGAGGTTGAGTTCCTCATGAATGGTAAGGTCTTCAATGGGACTTTGTTCTCACAAGACATTGACCAGATGACTTTGAGGTTGGCGCTTTGTGGTAATATTTCAGACATGCACGTGCTATGTACGACCGTTACGAAACTGCCAAAGAGAAGCCTAAAGTTCAAAAGAAGAGACGAAGGAAACACGGAGGGCGGAAGAGATTAAAGGCGACTAATATCCCCCCAGGTAATTTCCCTTAATTTATCGAAGAATTGTCCTCAAAAATTTGCCGTGAGCTTGATGAGTTAACCTCACAGGGGGAACAGACGCCACCGGAAATAATTGACAGAAAATTGTCCACGGAATTCGTGAATTCCCCGTTAAACTCGACCCTAAAGTGCGAAACTAACCAAGAAGCCGAATTGTATGGGGATAGTCCGCTAAAGAACTCCCATCTACCAGTTCTTGGAGTTAACGATGTTCACTTTTCTGATATCTCCGACAATTCGAAGGAGTCTCCTCCCAGTCAAATTCCCAATAAGAATTTTGCCATCAAAAATCTGTGTGCCTTGGACTGCCCATCTTCGAGTCCCTGCAATGGATCAATTTTGGAGAAAAGCAGATTCTCAACGATTCTTATATTCACTCTGGGACCCCGAATTTGACTCAATTTCAAGGAATTGTTCAAAATACACAGAAACCTCAGCAAAAAATGGCTAACAATTACAAAATTCTTAAGGAAAATCGTGAATTGAACAATTTAGTCTCAGGAATCAAGAATTCAGACATTTTCCAAGTCCCGCCGAACAGCATCCCTGAAGCAATGCGTTGTCAGGGATATCTTTCCAATACCAAAGCCATTCCACGTGGTCGAATTCCCGAAAACTTTACTCAGAGGCTTAATTATCCCCCCTTTAATGGAGGAGTTTTATCAGCGAATAATCAACGATTGCCGAACTCCCAAGCTGATTTGCTCAAGTTCTACCAGTCCGTAATGTCGATTATGCCCAATCAAATGGGACAACAGCCGATCAACCCGGCAGTCCTAGCCGCTTATAGCCCGTATTTGTTTTTCCCCCGTGGTCCCCAAAACTCCGGTAATAACCCCCAAATGAATCCCTTAGTTGGAATGAGCATGGCTGATGCCTATAACATGCTTAGACATTTCCCTCCAATGCAGGGGATGCCCAGGTTTCAACAGAATAACCCCAATCCACGAAACCCAGGAAACCCCAACGTGAGTGGAAATAGTCACACTGGACGGGAGTGAGATCTGAATATATATTCCGTCACAGCTTTTAACTATTGCTTACTTGTAAAATTAATGAAGAGTATTTACAATTTTGTGGTGTTTTTTGTGGTTTAGGTTGATTATTGTGTGGCTTCTAGCAATTTGTCTGAATAGTCCACAATGCGGTCATTCTAACTATTATGTCCATTGCGCCTGTTTTGTGGTTTTTAGTTTTTCCACTTTGAGGTTTGTTTCATTGTTAATGTTCGGCCCTTCCTACTCGGTTTTCCGACAGTCAATTCATCCCACTTTGCCCACGTGGGTGTTGATTTGAAATGGCGGCTATAAGGCTTGTGTGGTAGTTCCTCCAGTTGGTCAAAGTTTGAGATATTGCCTCAAGTGAGTTTGTCTACCACCAAGTGTTCCCTATTCATTCGCGATTATCCCTTCCCGATAATCCCACGTGGTTTAGATCGATTAACTGTTAGTTTGAAGGTATTTCTTGCTTGATTAACCACTAAGAATTCCAATTAGGTTTCAATTTTCCAATGAGATTAAAATTTAAGCTTGTTGATGGTTTGAGGTCGTTAATCAAGGACAGCGACTCAATATGGTTCGAGGACCTCTTGTCCTCATCAGCGGATTGCATACAAGGGTGGAGCTGATAGCGGGAATTTTCGCTTCTTTGAATTTCGAATATCCAGAAGGTTTAAATATTTAGAAATATGGTTTCTTGTGTTCTTTAATTTTCTGATTTGTCCTCAAGAAGCTTGCCTGACAATATTCGATTCTAAGTCAGGTCTCCAAGGAGATTAGAATACCTCTCTTAAAGATGTCTTAGGGCGTCTTGAGACTGCTGGACCTTGGAGGATTGAAATATTAGTAAACCATAAAGTTAGTTCAATTAATGTGATTTCACGCTTTAATATTAGCCGAGTGATATGAATTGTTAAAGAAAATAGATTGAAGTTCTCGGGCATTGTAGGATCAAAGGACATTGGTAGATTGTCGTACATTATCAGGATTTAATGATCAAATTAGGTCAGTTATTAAATATGCCATAAATTAAATTGTCGATTATTAAGCACTTTAGTTAATATAATTCTAACTATTGAGCACTGTCCACGTAATTGGTGATGCGCTGTCTCTCATTGAGTAATTTAATCCCCGACTCAATGTGAGGATTATTGACTGGTTTGAAATTTATACTTGCAATGTTGAACTAATAGATGTACCACTTTGTTGCAATCAATGTTGAATTAGTAGGAATAAATATTCCGAGATAATGGGGAGTGATAATTCTCTATGCAGAGTTTAGTTTTCCAAGATGTCCACAGTGTCAGGAATTAGCCGGTCCGTTAATAGACGGTGGAACTTCTAAGACGGCCAATGAGGGACCTCCGTACCGAGGATCTTTTTCCTAGCACGTGCCTTACGTTAGTCAAACTCTTTGTTAATATCAATTGAGGCAATTATTGTTCGATCGGGGTTTGTGATTATTAAAGCCATTAGAGATGAATTTTGTGAGGTTTGAGATGTGGGTTGTATTATAGTAGAGATGGTGGTATTCGTGTTGGGATTCCGCAAACAAAATGGATGATTTGATTAATTCAGAAAATCTCGTTCCTTGATTACCGAAACAACTACAGTGGAAATAGTCGGGGGGATCTGCGGTTTGGTGTTGAGATAGGGATGGTTCCGGATTGTTTCCAAAGCAGTGGACCGATGAGTGGTTAATGGACTATCAGATTGGGTATGGCAAACCATCGACCTCTTGTATTCAGTTTATGAGTTAGCGACAAGTGATGTAATTAGGAATTGGGGGATAGTGATATGTTCCCCCGTCTTTTGAATATGGGGTCTTTAACAGGGGTAGAAATGTGGCTGATCTCTGCGTAGTGACGCATCAGTAACTTGCCGTGGTCTCGGAAAGATTGCAAATTTTGGTCTCAAAGAGACATGTGAGACTGAAGAAATCGTTTGTCTTGAATTAAAAAGTAGGTCACGAAATTCAAGATTATTCGAGGTTAAATTAAGTATGTAACAACCGCGGATATACCGGAAATAGGTTAAGAGTTAATTAATGTATAATTAAAATATAATCAGTTCATATGGTGGGAGTGAAACGTATCCATTCAAGGCATCATATCTATCCAGCACTTTCAATATGGGAACCCCTCCAATTGAATAGGGAAGATAAGAGCCTTTTTCGATGTCAGACATGCACTGGAGTCTCCCATTTACATAACATCTTCTAGGATATAACGAAAGCAAAGGGACGACAATAATTCTCCGACCAAGTAGGTTGTAGGAAACTAGATACCTCTTCTGAAAGGTCACCTGTGTGGATGGGATCTCTCCATCCAACCTTGAAGTGACAGTAACTCATCCAGGATCAGCCTCGGAAAAGGCCGAGACCCTAAAGAAAAAGAACTCGAATGTCTCTGTGACAGTTCATTTTTGGACCAGTCGCCATGGAAACAAAAGGAGTCATAAAAAGCTATCGCTTATCGCAAAGAGGAGAAAGGATGAGAGAAAGGAGCTGGCTTAGTGAGGGCATTTCCTTACTGATCGTGAGGGGACATGTGTTTCCAATTCTGAGATTGCCCATTTGAAGATCTGACATGTCAAAATAACAGTTCAAGTCAATTAATAGGTCTAGTATAATGGTGAGCGTGGATTCCTCGCATTTAACCCTTCTGTTGAGCTCCCGTGGTTATCCAATTGCAAGATAAAGGAAATAAACGTAGGGTTTGATAAGTATTTCAGTATATAATCTGTCTGAATGTCCCCCGCTTTCGCAAAATACAGACTCTAAACTCTGTTCCCAAGAATGGCTGAACCTGACAACTTAAGAAGTGAAATCAAAGAAGGGATCATCGATATTTACCCCAGAACTGAATGAGATAATCAATGAGCATGGATGGGCTGAAGGTACCTTATTAGGCATAATAGAAGATACAAGACTATATGGAGAAAGTTCCATCGACTCTTCGTTGCACCAGCCCTCCCCTTGATGGACAGAAGACGGGGGGTAATAAACTGAGGAATACAATATTTTCTCGAAGGACGGCCACGTACTATGTTAGTTACAGGCATAAATCACAGTTTACCTACTTTACGTTAATTAACCCCCGGAATGAGAAGGAAGTTAGAGTATTAAGGGTCCGTGAAAGGAAATGTCTTGTTGAAAGCCCCCTTGAAGAAAGGGAAGTATTCCACTGAGTAGCCAATAAAGGTATAACCTATACCAGCTTTAAGACGATAGCATTACAACCACTAAGATTTTAACCACCAGGTTCAAATTCAATCGAAATTTATTAATTTTTAAAATAATTTTTATTTTTATTTAATTATAAAAACGTGTCATTTAACCGACATTAGCCACGTGACACCATGCGTCTATTTAATCGAAGATTTTTCTTTCTTCGTTCTGGTAGAGTCATCAGTAGCCGATTTTTGTCAATAAAGTCAAAAATTGATATGTTCTTTAAAATTGTTTAAAACTTATAAAAATGTAGTTTTTAATCAAAAAAATTATGGTCAAAATTTAATTTTTTTAGGTCACTAAAGTCAAATTTTTTATTGATTTTGATTTTTGATTTTTTTCAATTTTCGAGTTTTTAAATAAAATACTAGCGTGGAATCAATTATCATCATTACTGTGATGCTGCGTTCAATCAAGAATGACACTGAAGAGATTAAGTCAGTTGTTAGAAAATATTCTGATGATTTTTCTATACTCACGAGGAAATCTGTTTTGAAGGTTGTGTGGGTCATTTATAACTGCAAAAAGCATTTTTTATTGAATCGTATAATCGTCTAAGAAGCATATCAAATTAGCAGGTTTATTATTTTCATTACTATTTTACTGGAGACGGACATTTCGCTAGAAGGAAGAATCGTAAAACACAGATTGGCGTTCTTTGGGCATGTTGTCCGCTCTGACTCCCTGGAAAGAACCATTATGCTGAGCAATATTACTGGTTTGAGAAGACCTGGTCGACCGAGGACTCGGTGGCTATCCACGGTGGAGGACGTCACGGGAATGCCTATATCAAGACTACTCAAAATTGCGACGGATCGGGGAAAGTGGAGGAAACTCGTTCATGAGATCTCCAAGGGTCGGACTCGGCTTAATTGGATAACATAACATAACAGGTGTCAATAAAACCCATTGATTTTCTCGTCCCATAATCCAACACATGGGTCGATAAGTCACTAAGGGTTTTGTCGAATCCGATATTCCCCCGCATAAGTTGAACAGTAAAAGCTTACGAGACTTGTTTGAGGGTATTGGAATAATCTTCCTTCTACTTACGCTTGCCGAAAAAGTGAAGGAAATTAATGCCAGAAGCAGCTTGACAGAAATAAGCTATTTTTGAGGTTTTATTGTCATTTCTTTAAAGTCTGAAAAAATTTTTTTTGATTGACGAAACTGATATACGGGGACAGAAATATGTCAATACACTTATTGGAAGAATTTCTGATCCCAAGAAAATATTTTTAATATCTTGTCCCATTGTCTTCTGCGGCTAACTCTTCAATTATCTGTCAGATAATTGACAATGTGTTAAGGGATTTTGCGATAGATCGATACGCTGTTGAAGACATTCAGAAATTGCATTTCGGTGACGAGTAGAGATACGTTTTTTATTGAAAAAATTACAACCTAAAAACCGAAAGTTTAAACCCGAAAACGTTTTGAATTACATTTTTCTGAAATACATTGTTCTGTATTTTAATAAAGATTTTGATTAGTTTTTTATATTAAAAATATTTTTGTAGATAAATTTATTATAAAGTCAAAAAGAGTCAAAATTTTGAAATTTTATGTCAATAAAGTCAATTTTTAGGTCAAAAAATCCGATTTATAAAGTCAAAATAAAAATCGGCTTACTTATCACAATTAACCTCGACCTTTCTAACTCAATTGGCTTTTCTGTTCTCTGAGTTGATTCCAATATGCCTAATGGGAGCAAAAGCTCAATAAAGCTGGATCATATCCGATTAAAGACAACTGCCCACGTGGGTGATGATAACTAACAATATATAAGTGAAAATTAGTTAAATGACCTTAAATTTGGGAGATATAGGTCAGTCTCTTTTATTTCTCTCTGCTGCAAGTGCGTGTATTTTGTCAAGGTATTCTCAGACCTAAGGAAACTTTAAAACTCCATGGAAGAATTCTTTGCTTCTTGGGAGTTCTTTCAATTGGACGAGATTAGAACCGAGGCCCGATAAGGATACTACACTTCCTGTTCAGTTTCCTCATCACCTATTTGGTCAAAAGATTACCTCTCTTGTCTTCTTCAATTCCTAGAAGCGTCATTCGATTTACCAGGAGACTCCCAATGCCAGGCCGGCATCCATAAAGGAACCCTCTTATCCCTCCTCCAAAAGAAGGGTTCTTATAATGGCAGACACTTTGAAACGATGTGATGCTGTGAAAGATATGTCACACTCTGACCGTAATCAATTTGGCCTACATTAACAAAGCAAATCATTTTAAAGTTGGAAAATTATAAATTAATATTATTGGTGATTGCACGTGTTAAGAATAAAGTCAGGAGTTCATTTCTGTATTATACAAGCTGGGAGATTAGTTTGGTAAGGACGTGGTGATTGATCAGTGAGGAAGACTAAGGACTAGAATTGGCACCAGTAGCTTTCCCTTTGAGAGATAAAGGGTCTCTGATTATGTCGAGTAATTGGTCACCTTCCTCTCAGTTTTCGTTATTTTAGCTCTTCATCTCGATATAAGGGGCAAATTATGGGGAATTAAGACAAACGGGGGGGGGGGATGATGGTCTCAACCCCAATATTTGTTATAAGGTCAAAAGAGGAGAGAACGGTTATGGAACATCAAAAGGAGTCTTTCAGGTTATGGAGGAGAGATTGAAATTGAAAATTTAGGTGACAATTGCTTCATAGAGAATCTCTGACTTTCTCGGTTTAAAAAGAGTTCATTCATCCTGATAATAGACTGTCGAAGGTGAATATAAAAACGGGGACTGGAGAATTGGGGAGGAGAAGGAATGGAATATACAAATTTCACAAAAAGTCTTCCCAACTCAAATATATTCATTTTCCGTTTAAATAAAGGAAATTCAAAAATATTATCTCAAGTTTTTCAATGACAAAATAAAAAATGAGCATAAGTTTACAGAACTCTTTGGACCGTATTTGGGAACACTGTGGGTCACCGTCGTTTCGAAGTTGGATTTTGCATGGAAATTACTTTGATGAACAATAATATAAATTTTCAGAAAGTTCCTAGGACATTTACTGAGAAATACAAAAATCAGATGGATTTATCTCCAAGTCGCCAACATTGTATGAATAATGAAATATATTCGTAACTCCCACAATACTTGTAAATATGATTTATTCAGATTACGACAAAACCAAAATATAGACACACTTCAGTTCTGGCACAACTCACATTCATTAATATCCGGGAATTATAGATTTGAGATTTGGCAGATAAAACGATCCTCAAATTGATTCCTGTTCAATAAGTCCTACTTACAATTTTGAGGGATAAATATTGGTTCAATTTCCGCCTTCAGTTTGAGGAACTAAGTATCAGCCCATCAAACGATGGACAGTTATATTTGAAGTTATGGAACTAAGAACTGATTCGTATGGCTATTCTGCTTTGACGTTGTCACAAAGGAAAATTTTTGGGAACATAACATTGACATAGAAAACTGTCATTTATGTCAAATATATAAAATTTATTTTTAGTTTTTCCAAAGTAAAAATATTAAGTAAAAATAATAATTTAACTTATTTTTTATTAAAAATTAAATTAAGCCGGTGGCATAGTGGTTAGTTGTCGGGCTTAAGTGGCTTAGGCTACGGGTTCAAATCTCGATGTTTACCTGGTGGAAGGTTCCACGCATCTACGATGCAGAAAGGGTTTGACGAGTGACGCCGTCATCAGTGGATACTCACTGCGGAACTGGATTGTCTAGAAAGGACACTCACACAAGAAAAAGAAAAAAAAAGAAGTGAAGATCATTCCTTGGTTCTACGATTAGTTAAAATTAACTGTTCTTTAATTAAATAAAGTGTGTGTCCTGCCTATGCGGAGCTATAAATACTATGGCGCTCGTGAAAAGGCTTTATTATTATTTAAATTTAACCTCGACATTAAATGGCTAAAACTGGTGGTTAGTAAGTCAGGCAGGTTGACTGGTGAATAGCTCTAATGCTCTATTGTTATTGTCAGCGGAAAATAAACCTGGATTAACCTATATGCAGATTGAAAGAGTGGAAGAGTGAGTCCCAGCCATAACAGAATAAATCTCCGATTAAAAGTCACCTTAAATGCGATTAACACAATGCAATCGGGCTGACGATGGCCCTTCCCTACGGTCTGATCCTTGAAAACAGTAAATATTAATATTTGTTGGATTTTGGGCAAACTAAGCCAATAGTCTCAGAGAGCAGCAATAATCGGTGGAATTATTCGAAATGTCGAAAAAGTCAACCTTATCTTAATCCCCCTATTTAAATCTATAAATGGTTACGATCAAAATGAGATAATTCTTGTAGATTTTGAGTATCTGTATGATTTTAAGATAACTCTAATAACTTTGCTTTTTCTCTAATAAAGTCTATAGAACATCAAATTCCAGTCGTTCTGTATTCACATATAAGTTATTGCAGTTACATTTGTTATAGTGTCTCCTATTCTGTTCCCTTCACATTGTAGTCGAAGGACATTTTGGTGAAAGTATTATGTAGGCCGAATTGCTGTTCTACTTGATAACCTCAATTTATTAACTTTTTTCAGCAAACTAGATTCATCACACACTTTTACTAAAGATTACAATATTCTCCGTTATTTGTAGTACAGTTCCACAAAACCAATTACTCTGGGAGAAGTTTATGCCTATGTTCAGTTTGGTCAATGAATATCAGTGAAACAAGCTTTTGAAACCTTTAACCGGTTGCAAATTTCCGTGAAAAACGAACGCGATGAATTGCGGAATTTATATGAAGCGGATGTAACGACCGAATATCCACCTTAAATTTATTCAAATTTAGCCGAGGATGAAATAATTGCTATAAATTTGGCCACCATCTGTTAGCCTCAGTAATGCCAGATGGTGTATCAAAGGAAAAAACTATTTTAGTAACACAATGAATGAAAATTCCAAAGACCACAGTAACACATAACTAACTATTCGCGTGATCCCAAAGCGCTCCAGAAGAGACCCCATCTAGGCCAAACTAGCCCACACAAACACGAATCAGGCATAACAGAATGCACGAAGTTAATGGGCAAGACTCTTAGTTTCTACAAACACATTGATGTTTTTTTGTCACTAAATATCAAATTGATATCATAAATTATATTATTATTTATTTAAAAATAAAAATAATTTTAATAATAAATTTAAACTAATATTAATTCCAATTTACATAATACAGCAGTTTAATTGCCTTTTCAGACAAAAATGGATATTGCCAAACAATTGCATAAATTAAGCACGATTGGGGAAAATTTTCACTGTGCGGAATGCAAGGCCAAAGGAATGCTGGGAAATTAATATGTAGGACCCACATGGACGTCATATAGTCTGGGAATTTTCATCTGCATGAAGTGTGCCTCCGCCCACAGACAGATGGGGGTCTCCATATCTCGTGTCAAGTCGATCTCCCTCGACGAGTGGACTGAACAGCAGTTCAAGGTACATCAATCAGTCCAGCCTAGAATATGAAAACTATTGGAAACAAAAAGGCCAGGGATTTTTACGAAGCAGGACTTCCTGATGACTTCAAAAGGCCACGTGAGTTGAAATATCCTTTTTATTAAATTTTAATAATTCTATATTCCTTAACTTTTACTGAACTGACGAAATTCATTCGCGATAAATACGAATTGAGGAAGTATGTCAGAGGATGTCCTCCAGTTTTGGCTTCCTATGAACCTGTTGTGGAGAAAACTGTGGTATCTGAAAAGAATTTGATCGACTTTGATGCTCCAGTTTCTTTAAAGTCATCATCGGAGATTCTTGACCAACTTTTGGAAGGAAATCTGAGTAAGGTGTCGCAATAATCGCAGATATGATTGACTTTGAAGAAATAAAAGTACCCACGTGCTCGAAAGTCGAGATGCCCAAATCGACGGTGGATGAAATTATGAGCTGTTTTGGTTTGTCTTCCTCCTCATTTCAGACAGCCAACAACCCAAAGTAAGCGAAAAGCCTAGCAAAACTCAAAATATCGCCAATTCGACGTCTTATTCTGCGAATGACTTCGATTTGGTGTCATTAATGATTAATTCTTAGATTGATCAGCAGTTGAAGACAATTCGACAAAATAGGGATACTTTATGATTATCGACTCCCATTTTATTTATCTAATCAAGAATTATTTGCGGTTTCACTTTTTGACAGTTTTTATTTATTTATTAAACCAATAATTACCGACAAATTAAATAACTACATAGCGTCAGGTGATTCCGGCCGCCTCGAATAGCCATCCCATTCTTGCAAGGTGTTCCTCTCGGGTTCCAACGCATTTCCTGATTGGGCGGGGGTTTCTAACTTTTTTGGAGGGTAGTAAGGCTCCGGTTTTTTTTGAAGGTATTGATTTTTTCTATATTCCTGTTTGATAGGTGGTTCCCCATGCAGCACACCGTAAGTTAGAGACGTTGAATATACTGCACGTGGAGCGAGTCCAAATTTGGGTTGAAACATCCCTTATATTGTCCAAGGAGTGTTTTTACAAAATTTTAAGTTTTGTTGTGCCGAGGAGATAACGTTGTCGATGTGTTTATTGAAGGTCAAGAGTGGGTCGTATGTTACGCCCAGTACTTGACCGAGTTGGTCGTGGGGATTGAGTTTTCATTGGTTACACATGGAGCGGAGTTTGTCAATCTTCTGTTTGTTGTGAAAATTGTTGTATAAAACTTTTCGGGACTTGTATGTAGAATGTTTCTTAACGAGCCAACAGTTCAGATCGTCCAATGAAGCTTGTATCCGGTAAACAGCAGTATTAACGCACTTTGACTGCGACGATTATATCACCCGCATATGTCAGAACCAGAGTATCGTCACTGGTAAGGAAGGGCATATCAATTAGGAATAGGTTGAACAAGTGTGGTGACAGTGGAGTCCTTGAGGGACCCCATTTGGAAGGAACTTGGTCACTGACCTATTTTTTTCCAGAAGTTACTCTTCCTCTTTTTCCATTTAAAATATTAGCAATCCAGATTTTCAGGTTGTTTCGGATTTTTGATGTAGAGATCTTCCCTATCAATAGCTTTCTTGGGTGTGAGGCATGTAAGATGCGTTTCTGTGGAGTGCCCTTTTCTGAATCCGTGTTGAAAAGGTGCATCAGGAAGGTATGGTTTGATTAGTTCAAGAATAAGCTTTTCCAAATTTTTTGATGCAACACATAGGAGAGATATTGGTCTGTATGAGGCTGGTGATCCCTTTGTCGCCTGGGTTTCAGAATTGGTTATATGTTCGATAGCTTCCATATGGAAGGTATACAATTTTCATTGATTGAAAAGTTGAAAATTTTGGTGAGGGCCTATGTTTTTCAGAACTATTGCAGGGATTCCGTCCGGACCGCAGGAATAAGTCGACTTTTGACCCTTAACTATTTTCTGCACGTTCTCCACAGAAAGGACTATCGGGAAGTAGCTCTTTTAAATTTGAAGGCTAGTTTAAGTCTCCACTATCGTACCACGTGGGTAGCTTTAAGGAATCATTAGTCTAGTCGTCACTTATCTTAAAGTTTCTATCAATGTGAATACCACGTGGGTAACTCAAAGATATAATAACAGTCTTCAATTACATCAAAGTCTCTACCAATGTAAAACAAAATTTCGAACTAAGGCACCATGTGAAATCAAAGACAATATAGTTGATCTTTCTTTGGCTCATATAAGGATCATAGTGGGATTGGAAGATAACTTATATGTGCGGACTACATAAAAGACCTACGAGCAGATGCAAAACAACACGGCCCGATAGAGACACCTAATAATAATAATAAATAGGTCAAATTACTCTAAATGTAACTCAAAGTAGATTATAATAGAGGCCACGTGGTATTATTATTATTATAAGCACTTATCGCTATGTCATAGGACTTGACAAAGCATGTGCAACACGAGTTAGCAAATCACTGGTTAGTTTCATCCACTTCCTCCTATTCAAGCGCAACCTCTTGCAAGATGCCGTCCCATTTCTTTGAGGTCCTCGTCGAGAACGACTGCCAGTGTCGTCCTTGGGCGACCACGGAAACGGGGGCCTCCAACATGAAGTAATCCTCCATGGCTACGTTCGCGGGGGCATCTAGGTCCAGTCGCAGAATATGACCGAAAAGTCTCTATTGAACTGTGTTTTCCAGACATTGAGATCAAGAGCCACGTCACCAGCTCAACCAAAAAAGGCCACGTGGTATAATAAATTTAAAGATCACTTATTTGTAATTTTTTGCCTGATAACATTGTAATGCTTATATAATTGCGGGTTTAGTATTAATATACTTATGTTTCAATCAATGATAAATCGAGACCGCGTGGATTAGTTTCATTCTACTCTTTACCTCCAATAAACGATGAACCTAAACAACGTGTGAAATATGGTTTGATAGATAGTTATATATTTTTATATACCACGTGAGTGAACAAATGTAAAAAGGTGCCAGTTTAATATATCACTATTAACACCTTCATATTCACCTAATGTCTATCTGAGGATTTCACACTGTCTATCTTGTGTTGCTGGTATTTGCAGGTTGGTTGTACGGTTGTATGGACAGGCGAAGCACGATTGCATCTTCCTTACAGATTCGGAGGTATCTGAATCAGCTACTATGGGGTGTGTAAAAGCCAGCATACGAACGAATGAATTGAAGTTATGGAGTCTCTGATAGCGCAGAGGCATGTCCCTTTTTAATTTAATTTATTAACCCCGGACACGTGACGGAAGTTAACAGTAAACATCTAGTTAAGTTTATCTAGTTTCCACTGTTACAGAAAAAGACTTCAATGTAGCAACACAATGCGCAACGCGGCTTTTTTTATAATACCCCTTTTGGCGATTAGTTTACAAATTTTTAGCATATTTAAAAAAATTCTATTTTTAGTGAAAATATAATATTTTAATTATTTTGTTCTATTAATATTATAAAATTTTATTTAAAAAAATCACCATGGTGAGGTTTCATCATAACAGAAGTGAACCAAACAAAGCAATGGTCTCTAAGATCTCTCTGAATGCGTGATCATAAATCTGATTTGTTATCTCCACATAAATTCTACGCATAAGAGAGCATACATACTTCTCGCAAAAATCACCAATCACAAATTTGTACCAAATTCCAACTTTCCACGACACTTTTTAAAGAAATGCTTATAAAAACCCCACAAACATAAATTAATTGACATCAGGGAAGAGTATACGTGTATTTTCAATACACGTGGCTATATAGTAAAGTATAAATCTAACGGATTTTAGCTATTATTGTGATTCACATCTACTTTTTGACTCGGTTAACAGGAACAAATTGATGACAGTGCTGCAACGGTTTATTGACGAATCGAGTTTAAGAATGATCCAAATCTTTTTGTTAACACAGAGCTCCGAGTGAGAGTTGGAAAAAACTACTCAAGAAAATTTGAAACAAACACAGGCACTCCTCAAGGAGACTCCCTCTCCGCTACTATTCACAATATATTTGGAGGCCGCTATGAGGGAACTGAGACCATTATACCAAGGAAAAATAGAAGTGATTTATGCTGATGATGTCGACCTAATCTGTGAAGACAAAGAACTCCTGGAACATGTGCTAGAAAAAACACCAGATATACATGTGAAATGGTTTCTCACCGTGAACAGGGAAAAAACAGAAGACAGAAATAAGACGAATGAATAACTCACTCGAAGAGAATTGGAGACACACAAAGAAACTTGACTCACTATTAGGAGATAGTGAAGATATCATACGGAGAAAAACCATGGCAAACGCGGCATTACACAGGCTGAAAAATCTATGGCTAAAACGGAAAGGGAATAACATAAAACAAAGGATAATGTTATACGACAACTTTATCGAACCAATCCTCTTATACAACTCTGGGACCTGGGGCGCCTCAATAAAGGAATTGGAGAGGCTAGACTCGTTCACAGGAATCATCTAAGAAACAAAACTGGAATGTCCTGGCCATCGAAGATCTCGTAGAAAAGACTGTCAATAAGTGTGACTGTACATAATTAAGTCTCGAGATCATTAGGTCTCGTTAGAGACTTTTTGGACACGTTCTGAGGTTGGACCCGATATACCCCCGAATATCGCAATGGAAGATTACTACTACTCCAATGTAAAACGCTTTCGTGGAAGACCGAGAACTACTCACCCGGTCGTTCTACAAAACGATCTGAAAGCCGTGAAGAAAATTGGCATCTGGTGACGATCTGGACTCACTGAGGGACCTAGCAAAGAACAGAAGAGCTTGGAGCAACCTAACTATTAGTTCTCTTATATTTTTTCCTGCACATGCGGGGCTATAAATATTCTGGCTCTTGTGAAAGTGCTAATAATAATAATTACATCAACTTTTAGAGCATTTCCGAAAATTTTAGAGCAGGGGTGTCAAACTCATATAGCTTCGAGGGCCGCATTTTATAATAATTTCCTTTGAGGGCCGTATTTATAATAATTTTTCATCAAGGAAAGATTATTTATTTTAATGAAAAACCAAAAATAAGGGAAAACTAAATATGTAATCACCATCGTGCTTAAAGCAACTTCCCGAAGATTGACATCTTTTTTCGGATTCAATTTTTGATATGTCGGACTCAACTATTCGTGTAGTCCCGACTTTTATTAAAGCCGATAAATTTCATCAGTGAGTCTTGTTCTATGAACAGTTTTTGTTAATTTCATAAATGAAAAAAGATGTTCACACATATGTCGAACCAAACATAGCAATTATTTTCGTAGCAAAATTTTTAAAGCTTTGAAATTTTTCAGGAAGATGTGAAAAGAAAGCAGGTATTCCAACCTCCAAATATTTAGCCTTTAGTATAGAATCCGATTGGATTTCCAACAATTCCATTTGTAAACTTTTATCTGCATTGGAAGCATTAAAAGCGAATGGTGCTGTGAATAATGAAAATTCTTATTCAAAAGACGAGAAATCATTAAATCTTTTGTGAAATTCCTTTAACAACAAGTCCAGTTGTCCTTCATACTTGGAAAAATTCATTTTGTCTCATAGCCATTAAATCGAACTGCACGGTATCGTTCCATTTAACGAACTCCACTAAACATTACTGTTAGGCATGAGGCTCGCGGACCGCATGTTTGACACCCCTGTTTTAGAGCTTATAAACATTTCCACCTATTCAGACAGATTCGAAATGATGTTATATTTACTTCCTTAAGTAAGGTTAAAAATATATTTTAATTTATCTTTACACGTGTATTTTTTTATTATATTTAAAATATTTTTTTAACAATTAAACAAATGTCAGTTGAGGAAGCCTGCTGCGTGGATTGCGAACGAGTTCCCTCGGAGTATGGCTATTCCAATCTTTTGTCTTAGCCATAACCCTTCTCGTTGATCCCTTTTCTTTCTGGCCTTTATCTTTAAAATTTTCGAAATCGCAAAGGGGACAGAGAAAACTAACTTTATGCCCGAAAACTTTCAAAACTTCACTAAACTTGGTGGAAGAAGTTTGGAAGTGATTGAGAAAATAATGACCAATTCCTAGTAGTGATAACAACATAATCTACATAAGCAAGGACTAGCCCATATGGGTCATAGACATTAGGGATATAAAAACAGGTTGAATATTCAAGGCGACAGTGGGGATCCTTAGAGTCGGCACAGGCGAAATCAGTATTTGAAGTTTTCACAACACAGTCTCCCTTTTTATTTATTTATTTTAATAACCTCGGGAACACCGAGAAAGAAAGACAAAAGAGTCAAACTGTTAGGTGATCCCAGTCCTCGCAATCAATTGTGCCATTCGACGTCTGTGATCTTCCATTGTCCCCATTACTTTCCGGAAGAGCCTTCTCTCGGTCTTGCAGAGGAATCCGATCGGGGAGGGGAATTTCTTATCCAATGGATTTTCTCTTGCCATGGAAAGGATCAGGCGAAGCGGGTTTCCATCTTCCTCACAGACGCGAAGAAATAGCTTCCATGAGTAGTGGGTCGACTGTTGATCCATTACGTGGGCAAAGCATACTGATTGTTTTCTGGTGAATTGAGTTGACTCTGTGGACCATAGTCTCCGATAGCGCGAATCTCCATGCAACGGAGGCATACTCAACGGCTGGCTTGGTAGAAACAGAAAAGTCCATGTTCCTCGGGGTCCTCCAGACAAGGGCGCGTAAAACGTTAATTTTTCTGGAAGCCCCTGGTAATCATATCTTTTGCGTGGGAGTTGAAATTGAGTAGACTACGTTGTAATGTTGTTAGCGTGGTGTCATGTGGTTCACCAGAAATGGTTTCACCCATTCCAAAAAGAAACGAAAAGAGCCAACAGCTTCTTCCCACCATCCGGTGGTCCTTTCATCTCCTGTCTCTTCGACCCTGTCTGGTGTCCCTATTTGTCCAGACTTTTGATTTTTCTATGTGGAGACGTCGAAACCAATCCTGGTCCATGGAGAGGTTTTACAATTATATAACTGAATACGAATGAGATCAGGAAGAAAATCTTTGAAATCCGGGCACTCCTCCGCGAAAATGAGGCTGACCTCGCTTTAATACAGGAGTCCAAGCTATCTCCCTCCATACCAACACCCTTTCTTTTCCTGGATACACGGTGATCCGTAAAGATCGTCAGGGACGCGGAGGAGGACTACTTACAGTCTCCCTAACATAAATTTTCCTTAATTATAATATAAATTATTTATTTATTATTATAATTTATTTAATAATCAATAAATATTTAAATTAATTCAATCAATGAAAGTGTAATTTACATGTATATCTCAGTTACTTGTGTTTTCTACACAAGTAAGCAAAAATCATACAGTATTACGGATGTAGAAGTAACCAAATAAACAAGGGTACCCACCACGACAATCAGTCCGAGGATTAAGAAGGGTAGCATATTAGGGTTCTCTCTGTACGTGTACCCCGTATAGATCATCTTCCCATGTTCGTCATACAGCGGCATGTCTACGATATTTAGGGGACGTACCTTCTATATATAGATAGTTGGCTTCTGTCTTGTTTGTGGAATTGTGAGGTTGTTCTATTGGAGAGTTGGTTATTATGGAAATTAGGATTATTGTCGAGTAACATAAAGATAACATTTTGATTGACAATTTTAACGATTTTATTTACTTTATTATTTTTTAAATATTTATTTATTTTTAAATATTAATAAAATTTAATTAAATAATTTATTCTAACAAGAATTAAATACTTTGAACAAATATCGTATAAATTTTCAAATTCGTCATAATAGTTATTTTCAGGGATTTTGTTCCCTGAATTATATTACACTGTAAGCAAAATTCTAAAATAAATGAAAAATAAAATTTTGTCATCAAAACGATTAGAGACCTTTCGATCTTGTGGTTAAAATGACCTTTAATTTTATTGACTAAACCAGAGATTAGCTGACAGCGAGTGTACCGAACAGAGCTACTTCTTTCTCGCAACCTATTTAGGAGATTATCATGTTATCGTAAGCCCTACGACGTACAGTGTACGTATTGGATAACTTATTTTCTGTGATGAGGGCATACGGACGTTTATTAAGTTTACAGATGACCAACTATTCAGAGAGACTGATCATGACTTATTTGGAAGCTCCTAACCGTCATCGAATTTGGGAGAGGACATTAAATCGTGAATCTCTCACTGAGCTAGGCAAATCAAGCTTCGATTGTTTACAGAATCGTTCAAAGATATTAACATATATTCAGATGAAGCGAAAACCAGTTTGGGGTGATCATCGCAACAAGTTGACTAATCGAAATGAGTTGTAACCACTCAATGGAATCAGGATGAATGTAAATTGACCCCCAATCAGTTGGTTAACAAAAAAACATTATAATAAGGCTAGAAATATCGAAACCCAAATTCCTGAATAGTCTAATCTGCTCAATCCCCAAATGAGCATAATCACAATTCCTATTATACTTTTCACTGGACTTTGAAAAAAATCAAAAAAATTTTTTGATTTAATTTATCAAATTAATATATATAATTCGACCAAACTATTGCTAATAGTAAGAATTTTTTATGAAATTTTAGAATTTCTTACAATTTTTTATATAATCAGTTAATTTATCCCAGTAAAGCATATTTAAAACTGCCATCCATCCAAAGTGGACCCCGCCGACATTATCGACGTTGCGTTGCTCTCACGATTGCAACAGAGATCAACTGGAGTAGCCACCGGGTCTCACGTGCGTCGTGGCTTTTTAGTGTAGCTAAGCGTCCAAGTTTCTTTAGGAAGCGAAGCGATTTTCCACTTATTCCTCCAGTTGTCTCGAAATTATAATTGATAAGAACTTGCTTTAAATATAAGTATTTTTTTACTATATATAAAAACAATTCTAAGTGCTTCTGCCAGAGTTTTAACGTTAAGTCTCAACTAGAAAAACTACAAGAATAGTCTGGTCGATTTTAGAATGAGGTTTATTGGGTATTTCCAGAGCTGCAAAAGCTTCTCAAAAAGATGGGAAAAAAGTTTTATTTATTATTTTAAAATTAAGATCATGTAAAAATTATTCATCTTTAATTACTTTTTGATGCGTTTCATATGTGTTTTAGTAATGATCAAGGAAGGTTGGAAAAATAATAGGTACGGCTCCAGGCCTCATAATCATCAACGACGTCCTGGTATGAAGAGAATTCAGGGAGGGAGTGTAGAATCTTATTAACAAGGGTGTTGCAGGCCATTAGCGACGAGAGAAATACAGTGAGAGAATGATTCCAAGCTTTCCGAGTCTGACTACCAGTTTGGCTTGCTTCGTGAGTAGGCCGGAAGTTGGAGATACGCTCCTATGTCGAACGGAAGAACCTGTCAATATGTGCGATTTGGTCGAATTTTCGCTCGTTTTATTGTCGTGCATTGAATCAATTACCCCATTAACGCCATGTTCACTCCATCTGCTTCCTTTATGTTTTTAGCCCAACACTTATCTTCGGACATCATCTTAGATAGTGATTGTCTGATTGAAGGGTTCGATAATCCCTTGACTCATTGGATTGTTAGGCCTACTATGAATTTGTTAGACGTTGAAGCAGTCACATAATGCTCTTACATGTAGTATCACATTCTGACACCACTTTCCGAATAATTTCTCTTTTCATGAAAAAATATCTTTCATTGCAATATTGTTCCAATGTGTTGTGTACACAATGGTCAATTGATGAATTTGCGAGGCCACTAATTATTAGAGAAGATGACAATTTTGTGGTTTTCATTTGTGTCTTTAAGGTATCACCTCCCATTGATAGATAAAAAATTCTTTGACTTTTGAGTTAATCGGTATTTTTTGTCTTGTCATTAGATCGACGATCCCCTTCTCTTCCATTATATCAATTTATTCCTGGGTTGTTTAACGATCAGCTTAACTTTATAAAACACGCCTGTATTATGCTATTTAAAATTTAAAAACTGTTGCGCCTTCCAAAAATATTTAAATTAGAATTTTTTTAATTTAAATATATTCAATAAATATTTAATTAGGTTTTATTCTTCAATAAATTGTTATTGATTTAAAAAAAGATATTGTCCGTGAGAATAGCTTGTGCATCTCCCAACAGCTGAATTAACTATTCTTTTTCCTTTTCCTTATAATAATAATGAGTTAAAATTTAAAAAAGATATTTAAATATAATAAATGAGAAAAACATGTGTAAAGTTGAATAAAAATGATTGAAATTGTAAATTTGAGCATTATGTAACGCGTAGCGCTCGGTAACGCGTAGCGCCTGTGACATAATAAGGCTAGAAATATCGAAACCCAAATTCCTGAGTAATCTAATCTGCTCATCCTCAAATAGTCAAATTCACAATTCCTATTATACTCTTCAATCAGTTTTATATTTTCTTTCTATTTTGGGCTATCGGTCCCCCAATTCAGGGAGTACGCCCTCAAATTTAAGGTATCGTCGATAATCACTCAGGTTTTCATTACCGTGACTCTGTTCATCTTCAGCCGATCGATTCAGTGATCTTTGTCGTGTAAGGAGAAATTTGAGGTCTTCTGTGACGGTATTTGAGGTTGTGATCAAGGAAGACTTTTATTCTCCAAACTGACGACAGGGACCTTCCCCACAGCGGCATTGGTGCTGGATTTGATTAGGTACACGGTCTGCTTTGGAATCATTATCAAAGGAATGCCTGTGACCTTATTTTTTAACTAACCTTAACACGTGTAATTTTGGTAGTTGGTTTGTTATAAAAACACGTGGGGTGTTCATTGGAGTCCATTTTAGCCGGTACAGAGAAGAAAGGAAGCTTTCACACACCTAATTGCGACGCGAGTGACAGTACCACGTGGGCTAATTTTTTTAATTTATTTATACAAAGACCTCGGTAAAACCATCTAATTATCACATGATCCTGATGCATTCTAACAGAGACCTCATCTTTGCCCGGTGTTCTTCTTTCGTGCCCGCGCATGAACGTACTGCCTGATTTTTCTCTGGACCACCTTCCCGTGATCTGAAGTCTAGTCTTATATGGTCCTCCAGAGGCGTAGGTCCGGTTTGTGATTCTTCATAATTCCATCACTTGTCACTCTGTAAGCTCTTTTACATTTCCTCATATTTTGTCCAAAAATATGGACAGTCCCTCGACGTTAATTGTAAAAATTAATTAAATTAAATCCAAAGACTACTGTTAAACTGGAAAAAAATAAAATAAAAAAATCCCACTTTATTTAACAAACAATAAAAAAAGTTAATATATTTAATCAACAACCTTCCTCGCCTGCCTGTTCGCCAGCCTCCTCAGGCAGGTTCGATTCTGGTTGCTGAAACAACTCCGAGAGCGCCTTGTCCAATTGAACCCTCTGCCCATATGGCATCTCAGGGCTCTGCCTCCTATACTCCAGTGTCAGGCTCTCTAGGGTCCGCTTTAACATAATGGACTGTAGATAGGCCTGGAGCTTCCTATCTACCCCCAACTGCTTCAGATAACCCTTGTGGTACTTTGTTGCAATTCCTTCCGTAATGCCAACTTCTATGATAAAGACTTGGCCAGACTCCTTATCGTGTACCACAATGTCCGGTTTATTGTGCTTGACTAGCACCGAGGTGCGGATAACTCAGCATACGGGAAGTTGGCCCTGCAAATACAGTCAGCCGCTCAGTACGAGCTTGTGTGGGTACGAGGGAGGAGCACCGGGAAAGAATGAGGATTTTGGCGGAGCGCATCGGGATCACGTAATAGTTAGTTTTGGTTTTACCGTGGTATTGGGTGTTAAATAAATAAATAAACAAATATAGTTTATATTTTAATGATTAATATAATAAGTAATAAAGTAAATAATATTTAGTCATATTATTGTGGCATAACTCCACTATGGATTTGCCGCGTGGCGCCATGTGGTGCTGCGTGGTTAATTGGTTTAATTTTTCTGCTTGCTTGTCTGTTCCTCCTCTCTCTTCCTAATAGAGTGGCGTCATGTGATCCACCTGTCTAGGTGACGCCCAGTGCCAGGCCGGCATGAAAAAGGATCATTTGCTCTCCCCCACTCCACTGGAGGGGTTTCCACAACTGCATGTAATGGACGTCTTACCCTTTATGCTGATTCCGGATGGACTCTGTTTCTGTAGAAGTGGAAACTGGATGCACTTAATTAGTTGGTTACTTTAACTTCTTTCTCGGTGTATCCGGGGTTAATAAATAAATAAATGGATGATATTGAAACGATGAATATAATCACTGGCAAGAGTCCAAATTGGCTTATAAGAAAAAACAAACAATCCTTGTTACAATTACGTGGAATAATAGCATTCACCATATGCAGGGCGGCAAAGTACAAGATTCCTGTAATCACTGCTAAGCCACGTGAACTTCACCAAATCTTCATTAACCTTAATATTTCAGAGCGATTATCAACTCACTCTCGCTTTGGAGCAAAATGGCCTGTCTTTAAAATTATGGGTGATCTATAAAGACTGGATGTTGACTGTCAATTTCGCCAAGTTTTACAATCCGCAATTTAAAAGTAACTATAATTTAAAATTAGCCAACAAAAAATCAAGAGTAGAATTGACTATATATTTGACGTAGCTTATACTTATCCAATAAAAACAAGGACTGGAGAATTGGGGCTGGAGAAGGAATGGAATATACAAATTTCACAAAAAGTCTTCTCAACTCAAATATATCATTTGCTTTTATTAAAGAAAATTCAAAAATTCCATCTCAAGTTTTTCAATGACAAAATAAAAAATGAGCATAAGTTTAAAACTCTTTGGACCGGATTTGGGAACACTGTGGGTCACCGTCGTTTCGAAGTTGGATTTTGCATGGAAATTACTTTGATGAACAAATAATATAAATTTTCAGAAAGTTCCTAGGACATTTACTGAGAAATACAAAAATCAGATGGATTTATCTCCAAGTCGCCAACATTGTATGAATAATGAAATATATTCGTAACTCCCACAATACTCGTAAATTATGATTTATTCAGATTACGACAAAACCAAAATATAGACACACTTCAGTTCTGGCACAACTCACATTCATTAATATCCGGGAATTATAGATTTAAGATTTGGCAGATAAAACGATCCTCAAATTGATTCCTGTTCAATAAGTCCTACTTACAATTTTGAGGGATAAATACTGGTCCAATTTCCGCCTTTAGTTTGAGGAACTAAGTATCAGCCCATCAAACGATGGACAGTTATATTTGAAGTTATGGAACTAAGAACTGATTCGTATGGCTATTCTGCTTTGAAATTGTCACAAAGGAAAATTTTTTGGAACATAACACTGACACAGAAAACTGTCAATTATGTAAAATATATAAAATTTATTTTGTTTTTAATTTTTCCAAAGTTAAAATAATAAGTAAAAATAATAATTTAACTGAATTTTAATTAAAAATTAAAAAATTAAATTTAACTTCGTTATTAAATGGCTAAAACTGGTGGTTAATTAGTCAGGCAGGCTGTTGAAATAGCTATAATGCTTTTAGTTAATGTTTGCAGAAATTAAGCCTGGGTTAACCTACATGCAGGGGATTGAAAGTCTCTTTAAATGCGATGTCCACTGAGTGTAATCGGGCTGACGATTGCTTTTCCTTACGGTCTGATCCTTGAAAACAGTAAATATTAATATTTGTCGGATTTTATTTTATGATATTTGAGATGAGGTTAAATTGGCAAACTAAGCTAATAGTCTCAGAGAGCATCAATCATCGGTGGAATTATTCGAAATTTCGAAAAAGTCAATATACGATTAAATCACCCTATCTTGGTCTTTCAATTTACATCTATCAATGGTTAAGATCAAAATGAGATCATTATTGTAGCATCTTTATTTTTTGAAAAACTAATAACTTTGCTTTTCTCACTAAATTTTATAGAACATCAAATTCCAGTCGTTATGTTAATCACATATAAAATTGTTGCATTTAGTTATAGTGTCTCTTATTCTGTTTCTTTCACATTGTAGTCGAAGGACATCTTGGCGAAAGTATTATGTAGGCCGAATTGCTGTTAGTAAAATTTCAATTTATTTACTTTTTTTCATCAAACTAGATTCATCACAAACTTTTACTAAAGATTACAATATACTCTGTTTATTGGGAGTACAGCTCCTCAAATTCGATTACTCTGGAGAAGGTTTTTTCAGTTTGGTCAATGAATATCATTAAAATTAGCTTTTGAAACCTTTAACCAGTTTCAAATTTCAGTGAAAAACAAACGCGATGAATTGCGGAATTTTTATGAAGCGGATGTAACGACCGAATCCACTTTTAAATTATTCAAAATTTAGCGGAGGATGAATTAATTGCTATAGACTTGGCCACCATATGTTAGCCTCATTAATGCCAGATTGTGTATCAAAGAAAAAAACTATTTTAGTAACACAATGAATGAAAATTCCAAAGACCACAGTAACATATAACTAAATATTTCCGTGATCCCAAAACGTTCGAAAAGAGACATAATCTAGAAAACCTACGAAAAGATGCAAACAACATGGTCCCAATGAAACGCCTATTTATAATAAATCAGTCAAATTACTTTAAATGAATATTTTCTTAAAATAACTCAAAATCGATTATAATGGATGTTTCGTGGAACAAAGCAATGGCTTCTAAGATCTCTCTGAATGCGTGATCATAAATCTGATTTGTTATCTCCACATAAATTCTACGCATAAGAGAGCATACATACTTCTCGAAAAAACATACACAAATCCACAAATTTCTACCCAATTCCATTTTTCCACGACACCTTTTAAAGGAATGCTTATAAAAACCCTACACAACATAAATTACATGACATCAGAAAGTGTATTCGTGTATTTTCAATACAAGTTGCTATATAATAAAGTATAAATCTACCGGACTTTAGCTAATATTGTGATTTATATCCACTTTTTGACTTGGTTAACAGGAACAAATTGATGACAGTGCTGCGACGGATTATTGACGAATCGAGTTTAAGAATGATCCAAATCTTTCTGTCTAACACAGAGTTGGAAAAACCTACTCAAGAAAATTTGAAACAAACACAGACACTTCTCAAGAAGACTCCCTCTCCGCTACTATTCACAATATACTTGGAGGCCGCTATGAGGGAACTGAGACCATTATACCAAGGAAAAATAGAAGAAGTGATTTATACTGATGATGTCGACCTAATCTCTGAAGACAAAGAACTCCTGGAATATGCACTAGAAAAAACACCAGATATACTTGGGAAATGGTTTCTCACCGTGAACAAAGAAAAAACAGAACGGACAGTAATAAGACGAATGAATAACTCACTCAAAGAGAAATGGAGACACACAAAGAAACTTGACTCACTATTAAAAGATAGTGAAGATATCATACGGAGAAAAACTATGGCAAAAGCGGCATTACACAGGCTGAAAAATCTATGGTTAAAATGGAAAGGGAATAACATAAAACAAGGGATAATGTTATACGACAACTTCATCGAACCAATCCTCTTATACAATTCTGGGACCTGGGGCGCCTCAATAAAGGAATTGGTTCACAAGAATCATCTAAGAACTGCCTCTGTGGTTATCACTGCCTCTGTGGTTGCTCAACATCTGCAAAGGCCTTCTAATAAAATAAATGGGGAAGTCATTGAATGCAGAATATTTTCTTAAAGTTAATATTCAATTACACTACATAAAATTTGATAGAAGCATGAGAATACTTCATCAAATGTTTAACGATTATCAAAGCTAAAAAAACTACTTCCTCCAAATTATCTGCATTTGTTAGTTTTAGAATTTGTTTTAAAAACAATCAGCTGTGGGTACTTTATTTTTCCTTTAATTCTTGAACCATTAACAGTGACTTCTTGTTCATCTAAAGTTAATATTGTTATGTACATTGTAGGGAAAGAATTATATTCAAAATAAAAAGTAGCATTACATTTTATCAAATTCGATGGTTTTATATTATTAGTGATTATTGCTTTAGGCAATTTTCTTTGGCAGGGAAAATTAATAATCCAAATTATCTACTTTAAATTAAATACTTAACTCTGCTATAATAACATGCAGGAGTCCTGGTACTCCAGACATAGATATCAAATATAATTATTCTTAGAGACGGACTATGTTCACGTTATATGTTTACGACACCTAATTTAGCTTTGGAAGCTAAGATTGTGAAGCTCTGATTTTAGAAAGTTTGTGTCCAGTAAATTTACAAATTAATATTAATGCCAATAGAAATGTTGGCAATTAAAAATATTAATATTGAAAACAATCATAGAATCAAATAAAGTATAATTATACATCAGAGTTTCTCAAAGTGGGCGATATGAAATATCAAGTGAGCGTTTTCGAGTAAATCGTTTTCAGGGGAAGATATGAACTTCAGAATTTCGGGGATTAACAATTATTTATAAAATTTAATAATTATACATCTAATTTTGGGAAAACCATAGACTCTGGATGTCAAGATTTCAGAAACTGAGATTACTTAATAGTTTTTTTCTTTGTCATTCTTTTCCGATATACTTCCTTTACATTTATTCAGTTAAAGTGTATGTGTTTAGAGGTGGAGATCATCCCTACAATCCACGTGCCCAGATCACTAAAATTAATTTCAACAATCTCCAATATCGGCAATAACCAGTACCATCGCTTTTACAATACTCAAACCTACGTATTAAGAATCACCAACTGAGCCTTACTAAGCCAAACTCCCTATAAACAACCACAATATATAAGTCACTCCAATTTCCTCCGCTTACATTCACTCTGAACCTCCTCATCTTGGAGGAACATATATTTATAAGACTTTGTCTTCTTCCATACCCCAAACTCGTCATCCTTCACAGCTACAGCCACTCCCAAAACAGTCTTTCTGCTGAACGAACTCCACAGGACTCCCTCTCCCATTTTACGAGTCTTCACTGATTTCGTCATCCCTAACAGTTGGCTAAGATTCTTCACATCACTCGGGGACCGAATATCATATGCAGTCTTACCCCAGAACCAAACACGATTCCCTTTCCTCTCACGGCCTCAACCAGGGACCTGGCACTACCGAGCACGTGGACTCGCATGGAAGAGTCACGAATCGCTTCAGAGTAAAAAATCTCTAAGGAAACACCCCCACGTACAGCCAGTTTGAGCTGGAATAAACATCCCCAAAAACCTGTTTCCTCAGCGAGAAAAACGATAATCTTCGTCGAAAATGAATGAAATGATGTCGTAAACTCCATTTTGTGTGACCACGTGTGTCAGGATATTGTCATTTAGAGGGAGGATAGCTATAATTTCGACTTTTGGCAGGTTGGGAGATCGAAGGAAGACCGAGAACTGGTTTTGGTCCTCCACCTTAACTGTTAGTCGTGAGAGGATCTTTATTTTCCCATCAAATTCCTTTATGGTGGAATTAAATTATGTATGTAACAACCTCGTATATACCGGAAATAGGTTAAAAGTTAATTAATGTCTAATTAAGATATATTCAGTTCATATGGTCGAAGTGAAACGTATCCATTCAATGCATCATGTGTGTTCATCACTATCAATATGGGAACCCCTCCAATTGAGTAGGGAAGATAAGAGCCTTTTTGGATGTCAGAAATGCACTGAAGTCTCCCAAGTCAGGTGGATCACATAACACTTTCTAGGATATAACGAAAGCAAAAAGGCGACAATAATTCTCCGACCAAGTAGGTTGTGGAAAACTAGATACCTCGTCTGAGAGGTCACCTATGTGGATGGGATCTCTCCATCCAACCTTGAAGTGACAGTAACTCATCCAGGATCAGCCAGGAGTGCAGATTATACAATTCGGTTTTGTCAATTAACCTGCAAGTAATGAGATTGGTTTTTTACGTTCCCCCAAAACCAAGTAGAGGTAGATCTCCCACCAGAACTTCTAGGTTTATTAAAATATCCGAGTGAGAAAAGATTTCTACTAGGAAATGTTAAAAATGAATATATAATCTCAATGGTACTCCCAATTTTGCCTATTGATATCTCAGTGTCTCAATCCTTTCTCTGACAGGATTGTGGTGGTAAAAGGATGGTTATGAATAACTTTGAGACTAGGTGTACACTTCAATAGGATATTCAGTGGTACTCTTCATATTTACACAAAGATTATCACAGACATCTTTTAGAGAGGACATTACGAAACCTTTAGTGTGGTACCCTCAGTGACAATAATGAGTGGGCAATAAAATAAATCATCTTCGATAAACTGACTCTCATGTTTCCCCTTATCTTAGAGTTGTTGATCCAAGACAGATTCTTATCACAAGAAATTATTAGAAGAAGGACGCCAAGACAACTCGCTTCTTAGACGCTTCATTTTAACATAAAGTCCAGGTGGTTCAGGGTAACTTTTCCTCCACTCATAAATGAACTATGCCCACAAAACAGAAATACCACTCTACCGCACTATTAAACACTTCCGATAAAATCTGAAGGACTTAAAAACGAAATTCAAATAATATTAAAAAACCATACCACAGTAACCCATAAATGGGTATTGACAAAACTGTCATCAAAACAGTCACATTCTCGTTTTGTAGTCTTTACTTAATTCCAGTAACTTCCGCTAATACTTACGACTCTACCGAGATTATCCGCGAAATATTCCCACATCTTCTTCCAAACATTATATTGAGGCTAGAATTATCGAAACCCAAATTCCTGAATAATCTAATCTGCTCAATCTTCAAATAGTCAAAATCACAATTCCTATTATACTCTTCACTCAGTTTTATATTTTCTTCAATTTTGGCTAATCGGTCCTCCAATTCAAGGAGTACACCATCAGATTTAACGTATTATTGATAATCACTCAGGTTCTCACAACCGTGACTCTGTTCATCCTTAGCCGATAGATTCAGAGATCTTTGTAAAGTACGGAGAAATATGTGATCTTCTGTGACGGTATTTGTGGTTGTGAGTCCAAGGACGACTTTTATTCTCCAAACTGACGACAGGGACCTTCCCCACCGCGGCATTGGTGCTGGATTTGATTAGGTACACGGTCTGTTTTGGAATCATCAAACGAAGGAATGCCTGTGACCTTATTTTTTAACTACCTTAACACGTGTAATTTTGGTAGTTGGTTTGTTATACAAACACGTGGGGTATTCATTGAAGTCCATTTTAGCCGGTACAGAAAAGAAAGGAAGCTTTCGACCTGTAAAATCGAACCACATCTAATCGCGACGCGAGTGACAGTACCACGTGGGCTAATTTTTTTAAATTTATTTAACCAAAGATCTCGGTATAACCAAACTAATTATCACGTGATCCCGATGCATTCTAACAGGGAGTTCATCTTTGTTCGCGCATGAACGTACACCCTGAATTTTCAGGGCCACTTTACTGTGATCTGAAGTCTGGTCTTATAAGGACTTCCAGAGGCCTAGGTTCGGTTCGTGATAATCATAATTCCATTGGCTTTGTCACTCTGTATACCTTCTTTTGCAATTCCTCAATTTCCTCATATTTGTCTAAGATATCGAAGTTACCCAAGAGGTTAATTGTTCAAATTCATTAAAATAAATCCAAAGACTACTGTCAAACCGAAAAAAAATAAAATAAAAAAATATGTTTAAAAATTAATATATGGATAATAATGATTATTATTTTTATAATAAATTTAAATAAATATAGGTCATTTTATAATGATTAATATAATATGTAATAAAGTAAATTATTTTTAGTCATAATATTGTGCCATAACTCCACTATGGATGATATTAAAACGTTGAATATAATCAATGGGAAGAGTCCAAATTGGCTTATTAGAAAAAACAAACAATCCTTGTTACAATTACGTGGAATAATAGTAATTCACTATATGCAGGGAGGCAAAGTACGAGATTCCATTAATCACAGCTATACCACGTGAACTTCACTAAATCATCCTTAACATTAAAATTTCTAAGCGATGATTCATTCACTCTTACTTGGGAGCAAAATGGCTTATCTCTAAAATTATGGCTGATCTATACCGACCTGAAGTTGACTGTCAATTTCGCAAAGTTTTATAATCCGCGGAATAAAAGTAACTATAATATAAAATTAGCACACAAAAGATCAAGTGTAGAATTGATTTATGAATTTGACGTGGCTTATACTAATTTAATTCAATTATTGAATTTTACGGAGTTGTAGTTGAAATTTACAAATATTATGTAAAATTCTACAAAACTTTAATTTCTAAAAAACCTGGAGAATTTGGTATTTCAAGGAATATGCTAATAGTTTCATGTACAATAAGTGGAATTGCAGCAGCTTTGCTCATCTTTTTCCTTGTACAATACCTTAGAAGACGAAATTTTCAGATGCTCAGTTTTAATAGGCAAAATGTACTCTAATTTTACTAACTTTGAATTTCAATGTTATTTACTTAGAAAGTAGTAAACAAGCTATTGCAGGGTACAAATATAGTAAACTCATAAAAAGAAAGATTTTCAGTGTTATTTGTCTTTAAATAAAAAAATAAGTTAATAACTTCAGTATTGATTAAATAAAAGAGGCTGATACCTTAGGTTGCTGGTAATTTAGTCGGAGGTTCGTTTACCTATGCTCTGTTTCTTTTTTCGCTAAATTAGCATGTGTCATGGGATTTGTTTATTAGGAGACTTCCATTGCTAGAACACCATAAAAAGGTAATTTCTGTCCTCCACTTACTGTTTTATTTGTAAGAGGGGTTCCCACAACAATAATTCTTGTAGAACATGTATTTAGATACTTTTTCATAAATGTGACAGTTTGAAATATACAATGATTTTATTTTATTGATTGAATAGCAGACAGTTTGCGTTTCACTATTCTATTAATTACCAGATTTATTTGTGAATCTCATAACCTCTCTTAGCTGGTGGGTAGTGACAGAATAACATCAAGGACTATTAACTCCCATACTAAATTGTGTCAATTTTCTGGAGGTTCTATTCTCCTGTCTCTGCATGGATTTGATTGTCTTGGAGAGGTTGTGTCGGTGAATACTCGTGTACTCAATTAGTCAACGAAACATAAATGTCGTAATTGGAAATTTCAGCCTATAAGCAATTTTCAGGTGTAAATATTAAAAATACTCTCGGTTATGTTGGGGACAAATCTCGCCATGAAGAAAAAGATTTGTATATATGGATGTTAAAAATATCACAAGTCACACCAATGACGTGTGAAGACTACTCTTGACAACACAGTCTACTCTCCAATACTCTCCCATGAATAATAAACACAGAGAAACAACCGAATGAATCAAACCAAAAATCATAAGACTAAAGGTCTAATGGAGAGGACAGTCATCATCATTCAATCCTGGAGTTACCTCTGAATTTCTCCACTCCCAATATTCACGATAAAGGAATATATTGTAAGATAACATTAAAGAACGATTACTTTATTCTTCAAAGGTTTCCTGCTAATCAAATGCATCAAATTATAAATCCCAACATTCTTAATATAACGAACAGGTAACACTTTGAGTCTAATTCTGCATGTATTCGTACCCCTTGTATCTTCTGTCGTCAAAGAATGAAGGAGGCTGATCATGATCGTAGTTGGTCGGTAAAATAAACTAGGGACATCCAATGTTAGTGTCGTCATCCATCATCCAAACATTACTTCTATTCCTTCTCTTCGTAATCTGCTTATAAACAACCACAATATATAAGTCACTCCAATTTCCTCCGCTTACATTCACTCTGAACCTCCTCATCTTGAAGGAACATATATTTATAAAACTTTGTCTTCTTCCATACCCCAAACTCGTCATCCTTCACAGCTACAGCCACTCCCAAAACAGTCTTTCTGCTGAACGAACTCCTCAGGACTCCCTCTCCCATTTTACGGGTCTTCACTGATTTCGTCATCCCTAACAGTTGGCTAAGATTCTTCACATCACTCGGGGACCGAATATCATATGCAGTCTCACCCCCGGAACCAAACACGATTCCTTTCCCCTCACAGCCTCAACCAGGGACCTGGCACTACCGAGCACGTGGACTCGCATGGAAGAGTCACGAATCGCTTCAGAGTAACAAATCTCCAAGGAAACACCCCCACGTACAGTCAGTTTGAGCTGGAATAAACATCCCCAAAAACCTGTTTCCTCAGCGAGAAAAACGATAATCTTTGTTCGAAAGTGAATGAAATGATGTCGTAAACTCCATTTGTGTGACCACGTGGGTCAGGATATTGTCATTTAGAGGGAGGATAGCTATAATGTCGTACTTTTGGCGGTTGGGAGATCGAAGGAAGACCGAGAACTGGATTTGGTCTCCACCTTAACTGTAATCGTGAGAGGATCTTTATTTTCCATCAAAGTCCTTTATGGTGGATTATAGTACAATTATAGATTAATGTCTAATTAAGATATATTCAGTTCATATGGTCGAAGTGAAACGTATCCATTCAATGCATCATGTGTGTTCATCACTATCAATATGGGAACCCCTCCAATTGAGTATGGAAGATAAGAGCCTTTTTGGATGTCAGAAATGCACTGAAGTCTCCCATGTCAGGTGGATCACATAACACTTTCTAGGATATAACGAAAGCAAAAAGGCGATAATTCTCCGACCAAGTAGGTTGTGGAAAACTAGATACCTCGTCTGAGAGGTCACCTGTGTGGATGGGATCTCTCCATCCAACCTTGAAGTGACAGTAACTCTTCCAGGAGTGCAGATTATACAATTCGGTTTTGTCAATTAACCTGCAAGTGATGAGATTGGTTTTTTACGTTCCGCCAAAACCAAGTAGAGGTAGATCTCCCACCAGAACCTCTAGGTTTATTAAAATATCCGAGTGAGAAAAGATTTCTACTAGGAAATGTTAACTATGAATATACAATCTCAATGGTACTCCCAATTTTGACTATTGATATCTCAGTGTCTCGATCCTTTCTCTGACAGGATTGTGGTGGTAAAAGGATGGTATGAATAACTTTGAGACTAGGTGTACACTTCAATAGGATATTCAGTGATACTCTTCATATTTACACAAAGATTATCACAGACATCTTTTAGAGAGGACATTACAAAACCTTTAGTGAGGTACTGTCAGTGACAGTAATGAGTGGGCAATAAAATAAATCATCTGTGATAAACTGACTCTCATGTTTCCCCTTTTCTTAGAGTTGTTGATCCAAGACAGTTCATTATCACAAGAAACCATTAGAAGAAGGCCGCCAAGATAACTCGCTTCATAGACGCTTCACTTTAACATAAAGTCCAGGTGGTTCAGGGTAACTTTTCCACTCATAAATGAACTATGCCCACAAAACAGAAATACCACTCTACCGCACTTTGAAACACTTCCGTTAAAATCTGAAGGACTTAAAAACAAAATTCAAATAATATTAAAAAACCATACCACAGTAACCCATAAATAGGAATTGACAAAACTGTCATCAAAACAGTCACATTTCGTTTTGTAGTCTTTACTTAATTCCAGTAACTTCCGCTACTACTTACGACTCTACCGAGATTATCCGAGAAATATTCCCTCATCTTCTTCCAAACATTATATTGAGGCTAGAATTATCGAAACCCAAATTCCTGAATAATCTAATCTGCTCAATCCTCAAATAGTCAAAATCACAATTCCTATTATACTCTTCACTCAGTTTTATATTTTCTTCAATTTTGGCCTATCGGTCCCCCAATTCAGGGAGTACGCCATCAGATTTAAGTATTATTGATAATCACTCAGGTTTTCACAACCGTGACTCTGTTCATCCTTAGCCGATCGATTCAGAGATCTTTGTAAAGTACGGAGAAATTTGAGGTCTTCTGTGACGGTATTTGTGTTGTGAGTCCAAGGACGACTTTTATTCTCCAAACTGACGACAGGGACCTTCCCACCGCAGCATTGGTGCTGGATTTGATTAGGTACACGGTCTGTTTTGGAATCATTATCAAAGGAATCCCTGTGACCTTATTTTTTAACTAACCTTAACACGTGTATTTGCCAATATTATATAACCACCTGGAATCAAACTACGACGCCTATTCCAAGATATTGTAGATTGTATTTTAGGTAAGCCTATAATAGTTTAATCTCTATAAGTGCAGATTAGTATAACGATTTGATTTCAAATGTATTAAAAATTAAGAGACTATATGCCAATATTATATAAACCACGTTGGGATAATATTTTAAAATCTTTTTAACCAAAGACCACGATGAAAACAAACTAATTATCACATGATCCCGATGCATTCTAACAGAGACCTCATCTTTGTTCGCGCATGAACGTACTGCTTGAATTTTCAGGGCCACCTTACCGTGATCTGAAGTCTGGTGTCATAATGACTTCCAGAGGCGTAGGTTGGTTCGTGATCTTCATATTCCATCGCTTTGTCACTCTGTAAGCCTTCTTTTGCACTTCCTCAATTTTCCTCATATTTGTCCAAGATATGGACAGTCCCCACGAGGTTAATTGTTAAAATTAAAAATTAATTACTTTAAAAAATAAAATAAAAAAATATGTATAAAAATAATTAAATGGATAATAATAATTATTAATTTTAAAATAAATTTAAATAAATATAGGTCATATTATAATGATTAATATAATAAGTAATAAAGTAAATTATATTTAGTTATATTAATATGGCATGACTCCACTATGGATTATATTAAAACGATGAATATAATCACTGACAAGAATCCAAATTGGCATATAAGAAAAAACGAACAATCCTTGTTACAATTTTGTGGAATAATAGCAATTCACCATATGCAGGGCGGCAAAGTACGAGATTCCTTTAATCACAGCTAAACCACGTGAACTTCACCAAATCTTCATTAACCTTACAATTACTGAGCAACTACTCATTCACTCTCACTTGGACGCAAAATTGCCTGTTTTTAAAATTATGGGTCATCTATAACAAACGGATGTTAACCGTCAATTTCGCCAAGTTGTATAATCCGCTGAATAAAAGTAACTATAATTTAAAATTAGCCCACAAAAAATCAAGTGTAGAATTGAGTTATGAATTTGACGTGGCTTATAATTATTCAATTCAAATATTGAATTTTGACGGAGTTGTAGTTGAAATTTACAGTTATTACGTAAAATTCTACAAAACTTTAATTTCTGAAGAACCCGGAGAATTTAATATTTCAAGGAATCTGCTTATAGTTTCATGTACAATAATAGGTGGAATTGTTGCAGCTTTGCTCATCTTATTCTTTGTACGAAACTTTCAAAGACGAGATTTTCAGATGCTCAGTTTCAATAGGCTGAATGTACTCTAATTTTACGAATTTTGAATTTCAATGTTATTCACTGGGAAAGTAGTAAATAAGCTATTGCTTGGTACAAATATAGTAAACGCATAAAAAGGAAGTTTTCAGTATTATTTGTCTTTAAATAAATAAATAAGTTAATAACTCCAGTATTGATTACATAGAAGAGGCTGATGCCTTAGGTCGCTGGTTATTTGGTCGGAGTTTCGTTTCCCTATGCTCTTCTTTTTTTCGCTAAATTAGCATGCGTCATGGGATTCGCCTATTAGGAGACTTCTATTGCTAGAACACTATAAAATGGTAATTTCTGTTATCCACTTACTGTTTTATTTGTTAGAGGGGTTCCCACAGCAATAATTCTTGTAGAACATGTATTTGGATACTTTTTTATAAATGGGACAGTTTGAACTGTACAATGATTTTATTTTATTGATTGAATAGTAGACAGTTCGCATTTCTCGTAATCCCCCGGCCTCTGCTTTTCTATTAATTACCACTTTTATTTGTGAATTTCATAACCTCTCTTAGCTGATGGGTAGTGACAAATAACATCAAGGACTATTAACGCCCATACTAAATTGTTTCATTTCTCAGGAGGTTCTATCTCCTGTCTCTGCATGGACTTGTTCGTCTTAGAGAGGTTGTGTCTGTGAATACTCGTTAACTCAATTAGTCAGAGAAACATTAAAGTCGTAATCGGAAATTTCAGCCTATAAGCCACTTTCACGTGTGAAAAAATACTTTCGGTTATGTTGGAGACATATCTCACCATGAAGAAAAAAATTTTGTATATATGGATGTTATAGAAACCGCAAGTCACACCAATGACGTGTACTTGATAACACAGTAAGAAGCCTACTCTCCCATGAATAATAAACACAGAGTAACAACCGAATAAATCAAACCAAAAATCATAAGACTAAAGGACTAATAGAGAGGACAGTCATCATCATTGCAATCCTGGAGTTTCCTCTGAATTTCTCCACTCCCAATATTCACGATAAAGGAATATATTGTAAGCTAACATTAAAGAACGATTACTTTATTCCTCAAAGGTTTCCTGCTCATCAAATCCATCAAATTATCAATCCCAACATTCTTAATATAACGAACAGGTTACACTTTGAGTCAAATTCAGCATGTATTCGTACCCCTTGTATCTTCTGTCGTCAAAGAATGAAGGAGGCTGATCATGATCGTAGTTGGTCTGTAAAATAAACCAGGGACGTCCAATGTTAGTGTCGTCATCCATCATCCAAATTTCACTTCTATTCCTTCTCTTTGTAATCACAACCCCCTAAGTTAACGAACGAAATAACCTGCGAAGAATTGACGGATCCCACGATAAAGTAACAAGGAACTATGACTGTGTATCCCTGAGTATTTCTACAACCTGATCGAAGGTATCACAGGTATCCAAAACCTCCCTTAGAAGATGGGTACTAAATTGTCTTTGATCGAGCTTATGCTTTACCCACGTGTACAAATCTAATGTTGACATACGTCGTACCCCATATTCCGGGTAATTGGCTATAAGTCTCCACTCGTTGATTAATCGATAAAGCAAATTTTCCCTAAAAATAATATTCACAGCAGACAGGTTTAAATCCGGTGATTACTCCGAAAAAACCAGCGGGAGTTACAGTCGAGTATAGCCTTTTTTCCGTTTCTCGTAAAGTGCGCGATCACGGTGATGTTCTTTATAAGATCAGTAATAGGAAACACGTGCGTTTTGGAATTATACATTAAACTACAAACTGAGAGCACCCCAAAACCCAAAATCGAGGTTTCTAGCAAAGAACAGTTCTAATAATAAGGAAATTCACGGAAACCTCCGTTGGTATCCTCAGCCACCAGTGAAGTACAAAATGTCGACAACTCCACCAGTGAATTCAAAAGGAATAAGTATCCTTTATTTATCACTTAAGATACACCAGGACTAATTCCAATATGCTCACTCCCCCAGTAAATTTCTTGTCCGTAATCATTAGGAAGTCTCTCTAAAGGAGGCTCAAATATTGTATTCTAATTACTTGAAAATCATCAATGAATCTTAATATTGGACTTCCGACTAGAGGAATTGATGAAATCAAATAATCTGTATAATGCTTGAGTGTCAGAATCTAAATTCGGAATCTTAGTGTTACCCCTTCTCTCTTTGCAAGAAGCAATTCTTTCCATCTTTCCCTTGGAGATTCATCCAAGTTTATTTCAAAAACTGGAATTCTTTATAAAAGCTTAATTTAATATGTTTACTTGTTATCGAGGTGAATGAAACCGAATAGCGATAGCAAGAAAAACATTTATTTATTTTTATTTATTTGTGGTTAAAATTATTTTTATAATTAAATTTAAATTAACTTAAAAATAAAAAAAATAAAAAACAATTCATTCTAAAATTAAAATAATGAATAAAAATAATCTCAAAATGCACATTTGATGACTTGAGAATTGTTAATTTTATGGTTAGACTTGTAATCTCATGCATATTATCTAAACAGAGTTAATATATTGTTGAAATTGTAGTTCTCGATCTCGTTTTCCCTGAAGCACTAGGACTCATGTGAAAGTGGAGGATCACGTACCCTGACTTGGGAGCATGTTTTATGATTTTTGCAAACTTTGTAGATGTAGTTAACATTATAATCAAATTTAAAGTAGATATTTTTATTAATCAATTTTTATCTACCTACGAAAATTCCTAAAACAATAATCATTAAAAATAAAAGACTATCAAATTTAATGCTATTTACTATTTTGAATATAATCCTCTACAATATACATAACAATATTTACTTTAGATGAACAAGAACTCGTTGTTGATGGCCCAGGAATTAAAGGAAAACACAAAATCTCAACAGCCATATGTCCAGAAAATACAGCAATCGCAAAGTGTGGATATGATTGTAAATCCTATGGTACCTTCATACTAGATGTTTTATGCAATGCAATTGGAAAATATAGAACAAATCATTTCTGGCAACCAAGGTTATCACTGCCCCTGTGGTTGCTCAACATCTGCTAAGGCCTTCTAATCAATAAATGGGGAAGTCATTGAATGCAGAATATTTTCTTAAAGTTAATATTCAATTAAACCACAGAAAATTCGATTGAAGCATGAGAATACTTCATCAAATGTTTAACGATTAACAAAGCTAAACAAAACTACTTCCTCCAAATTATCTGCATTTGTTAGTTTTAGAATTTGTTTTAAAAACAATCAGCTGTGGGTACTTTATTTTTCCCTGTAATTTTGGACCATTAACAGTGACTTCTTGTTCATCTAAAGTTATATTGTTATGTACATTGTAGGGAAAGAATTATATTCAAAATAAAAAGTAGCACTACATTTTATCAAATTCGATGGTTTTATATTATTAGTGATTATTGCTTTAGGCAATTTTCTTTGGCAGGGAAAATTAATAATCCAAATTATCTACTTAAATTAAATACTTAACTCTGCTATAATAACATGCAGGAGTCCTGTACTCCAGACATAGAGATATCTAATATAATTATACTTAGAGACGGACTATGTTCACGGTATATGTTTACGACACCTAATTTATCTTTGGAAGCTAAGATAGGAAGCTCTGATTTTAGAAAGTTTGTGTCCAGTAAATTTACAAATTAATATTAATGCCAATAAAAATGTTGGCAATTAAAAATATTAATATTGAAAACAATCATAGAATCAAATAAAGTATAATTATACATCAGAGTTTCTCAAAGTGGGCGATATGAAATATCAAGTGAGCGTTTTCGAGTAAATCGTTTTCAGGGGAAGATATGAACTTCAGAATTTTGGGGATTAACAATTATTTATAAAATTTAATAATTATACATCTAATTTTGGAAGAACCATAGACTCTGGATGTCATGATTTCAGAAACTGAGATCACTTAATAGTTATTTTCTTTGTCATTCTTTGACGGTGAACCCAGAATACCTTTAAATGGTAAATCAATATTTTAGAATCACGTTAGCTAAATTATTCAGGTTTACTTTAATAGGGATTTCATATTTCCATCGTCCTAGGTGTTCAACAGGTCGACCCCCTCGGACCACTGCTGTTCTCCCTCGGAATTGAGAGGATTACGAAACTCTCTCGATGCCCATTCAACATCTGGTACCTCGATGACACTGTCTTAAAAGATCTCCCGGAAAATGATCTTTTCGCGTTGTCCAAGGTGGGTCTTAATTAAATACAACGAAATGTGAAATAACAAACTGTGGTTTTGCTGACGATGACTTTTCTTCAATTGTTCCAAAATTTTACTCCTTGTTTTTTGGTGGGATTTCGACCACTGAAAACAAATTGATTTTTCTTGGATACCCAATCACTTGGAATGTGATGAAGCATGTCCTCCTTGACAAAAAACAACTCCTATGCGAATCGCTAGACAGATTACAGCTTCTTGACTCACATTCACTACTATTCCTCATGAAAAGAAGTCTTAACATTCTGAGAATCGCCTATTTACTCAGGACAGCCCTGTACTATTCCCGACTGGAGCAGCTTGAGCACTTTGATTTGTTTTTCCTCAGTTCGACGGAGAAAATATTTAATGTCAAATTCGACGATGCTAATTGGAAGCAAACTACACTCCCAGT